>PYAF01002933.1:380184-393752 GCA_007407185.1 Glycine tomentella | reverse complement strand
CAAAATTTTATTTAATTAATTAGAAAATAAGAAAAAATAAATAAAACATAGATAAAATTAAAGATTAAACCCAAATTGTGAATTTTCTAAAATACGATAACTAAAATTATGAATTTTTTAAAATATAGGAATCAAATATTTACATTTTAAAATAGAGAAATCGAAATTACTAATCTTTTAAGATAGAAAAATCAAATGTTTTAATTTTAAAATAAAATAATTAAAATTATAAATTAAGTAAAATAGAAAGATAAAAATTATATTTAAGTCTATTAATAAATATAGTTGGACGTTTAAAAATTTCAACTTGAGATCCTTAATTAAATTATAATAATAAATACTAATTAACAACACGCTGGATGCCACGTAAATCAATAAGTGGTAAATATAAAAAAAATAATTTAATTTCTAATTTGTTAACTAGACCAATAATTAAAGTTCCTTTTCATGGAGGGCTTTCCGGCACAACAACTGATTTTTATTTTTATTTTTTGAAAGTTCACAATACAAATTGACCGTGATGGATGTGTTGGCAAAGTAATGGTAGAAAGTAGAAAGAACTATCTACGGCACCTTCCGATGGTTGGATATCATTTTATCTTATCTTTGTTGCTAAATAAAAAGTGGCTGTCCACATCATTTTCCTTTTTCTATGTGATCATAGCTATCTCAATTCATAACTGGAAATCTTTCTTTAAATCATGTTTTCCTTTTTATGATGAATTCTTAACTGGAAATTACACATTAGTATTATGCTTTTCCATTGGAGCACAATTCTCTTCTACTTAATACGAAAACACATCAATAACTTCTATAGCGTATAGAATTTGGTTCGATGCCCTACTTTTACTTCTTCTTTTCCTCTTTTCTATTTTAATCGTGGTGTTAAAAAAGTTAATAAAAAAACGACAATGTGAAAATAAAATATTTTATCTTTCGTTGCATTAACTTGGGAGTTTAATTTTGATTTACTTTTATTATAAAATATTTTTTGATTCTCGTATTTGGATTTGTTTTGATATTGTATTTAATAAAACTAAAATGACAATTTTATTAGTTATATAATAAACATATTAATGAATATAAATATATACTTATTTATACAAGAAAGTATATTGTTCCAATCCTGCATGTTTTATTTGGATAAATTTCTTCAAAAACTTATCCTTATAACTTGTGTATAAAATGATTTTAACTTATCAAAAAATATATTTCAATTTTTCTTCTTATTTTTCTTCTCTCATAATAAAAATAATTATCTAAACATATGTTGCAAAAGTCACATGATTTTTCTCTTACACATAAAACAACAATTTGAGAATGTTTGTTGTTTGATTTGGTCTAATCGTCAAATAAAAAGTTATTTTAATCAAACATAAAAATAATGTAATATCAAATTCCAACAAAAACAAGTCAAATCAATAATATTTTGCAGTTTATTATGGATTGATTGGATAGTTTTTTTAATTTAATTTTATGACTTTTAAAAAATTAATATGATAGATAACAAAACTATTTTCCCTTTTTTTAAATGCAATTAATTTTCCTTTAGAAATGACATTTACATACTAAGTAACTTAAAAAAAATACATCTTCCGTCCCATTATAATAATCGTACAAAAGAAAAAAATTGTCTTCAAATTATTTTTATTTTAACTTTTCAATGTAACACTAACTATTTTTTTTTCACTTATATCTCTATATTTAATGATAAATTACAAAATCTAAAAATAAATTAATGATAATATAAGATTAATTTTGTAAAATTATTATTATTTAATTTATTTATTTATTTTTTAATTTTTGTAAAACAATATAAAATAATAATTATTTTGGAACTAAGAGAATAAGATTATATTACAAATCTCTTATAAAAAAAAAGTGCATTACATACTACTCATAGTCAAATTATCATATACTGCCAATATTGTAAATTTATAATTTAACATAACTAAAAAATGTATTAATACATGTGAAATAACATATTACTACTATCATTATCAAAATGGAGTCATGACATAAGTTATGATAATGAGATTTTACATAGGAGGCATAAAAGAAAAATCAATAAAAAGCATAAACTTGCTGATCATTAAAAACTAATTTTTACTTTATGGTTTAAAATTAAAGAGATAATGGTTTGTTTTAAATGAGGTTATTTTCTCATCACTAGAAAGCCATTCCTACATAATCTTAAGGCTATGTTTGGTTGCCGACTTGTGCGCAGGGAAATAAAGGAAAGGAACAAAAGTGAATAGGTAAGGGGGAAAAAAGAAATAGGTGAAAATTATGATAAAAATAAAAGTTGTTTAGTTGAATAAAAATAAAATGAAATAAAAAATAAAATATTTAAATTAAATTTATTTAATACGTAAAAAAATATTAGTTTATCCTGCTAATTTTAACAAGTTTTTTTACTTTATTGGCAATAACATACAAATATTACGTAAAAATAGTCGACAATGGATTGTTTGAATATTATAAGTCATAAGTTTTTTTGATAGTTTTTCTAATGGAAATATAAAGTTTTTTTCAGTAGAAAAGTTCTCATACGCACCTATAGCCTTATATCCAAACATGCTTAATGTCTTTTTCCACTTCGTTCTCCTTAATTTTGAGACGGAAACATATCATGTGGATTCCACTTAATTGTTAGAAAAATTTGTTCACTTTCACTCTACCAAACAATATTTTTTTTAATATATTTGATTGTCGATTTCTCGATAACTCACACACTACGATACTTCACATAGTGACATTTCACACAACATTCTTATTGGTTAAAATCTTTCCCCGATTAAAACCCTCCATAAGTAGTCCTTTTAGAGACCCTGACAATCATCCATAACTGCTTCCTAGATCAATGACTAACCCACAAACCAACACGATACTTTTTAGTATGTTTTATTCTCACTCGCACGCTTCTAGGAGAACTTCTCATAATGTCACATATCCCATAACTACTCCAAGTCAATCATACTTAACTACGGAATTCTTAAGTGATGGACTACATAAAAGTATATGCATCTTGTTAGTATATGTAGTACAAATTAATTCATTTAAGTCATTCTCAATTGTACAGTCTCATACATGCACAGTCTTTGAATCGATCTCTTTCTAGTGTGATTTGTCGGGGTGTTACATGGGACTAAATGTAACACCCTTTTACCCCAAGACACACACACTTGTAATATTTTCTAAATACGTTTTCGCAACCAAAATTAATTAAAAAGGATGTATCAACTTAATAAATAATTATTTTGCAGTAAGAGTATTACATGTCAAATATTTGTAAACTCAAAGAAATCAAATTAATAAAAAACGTAACTCCATATTAAACAAATCATGGTGTTTCAAAGTTCATACAAACCACATTAAATAAAATATGGTGAAAAATTACTCATTAATATAATCCTTAGGTAAATGAATAAAACATGTGTCTCTATGTTACATTGTTTCAGAGCATCCCTAACCCTAAAATTATTAGTAATATAAAGTGGAGACTTAAGCTTCTTAGGTAGCATCATCACCATAACCTTATAGAGACTCACCTGCAAGAGTGCATTCAACCCAAACACAAATAAGACAAACAAACAAGGAGTGAGATATATATCACAATAATTTAAAATATTAAGGAAGTCATAAAGATATAAGATACATTTATAAATAATTACGTTCCACAATATAAACATGCCTCATCAAATCAAACATTTCATACACAAAGACACACACGAAATATGATGCACATTAGACTCGTAGACTCGTATGCATGTGGTACCATTTCGGAAAACACTGTGAATGTAGCCTGGGAATCCATGCAGTTGATGAATTGTCCCACAATAGACAACATGATACTATCACTCTTACTGAGATGACACCACTGACGGTGTGTTAGGGTGTTCTAACCTTGCAAGGATACTCCAACACATGTGATCAATATGAGCTTAAAGAAGATTTCAAACCGTTGCAACCCCATGGTCACAATCATGCATCAACTTATTCATGACCTCCCCGATTAGGTTCATAAATGTTTTTCAAAACATATATTCACAACATGATGCATGATTCATAGGCAATATGCACATGGTTTATTTTTAAATTCTCTAGGAGATTTCTATCCCACAGGGAATAGGTTATCCTAACATTTTTTGCAATACATATACATGTTAACTACAACTTCTATGTTGACTTATATTTCGTTAGAAATATAAGACAGTTATCTACAACTTCTATGTTAACTTATATATTAAGCATTTTTTAAAATTTATTAAAAAACTAATAACTTTTGATTAATGATACATGTAAAATAATATTTATAAAACTAACTAAAAAATAAGTGACTTAGTTATTTATTACCTTATCTTTCAATAAGGGATAAGAGATCATGAGTTCATCTCCTACCAATACTTTTTTTTTATTTTTTACTTTATTTAATTTCATACCACATGAGTATCATGTCAACAACATATATACATGTGTCACGTATTATTATGTTATATAAAAGTCAACATTTGACTTTGGACTATCAACTTTATTTGGTTCCTTGTCATATAAATATTATGTCAATAACCTACATAAGCATTATACTAAAATGTCACATCAAAGTCAACATTTGACTTTGGATAGTCAACTAATGAAATGACCAAATTATTTATTCTAAAAAATAGGAAAACTGAACGTCTTCATTTAAAAATAACATTACTAAAATTACAAATTTAAAATTATAGAAGAACAAAAATTATAATTTACCTAATTTTCATTATAATATATAAGTAGACTAAGATACACACTTGAAGAGCTAGAGATCTTAAGGAGGACTATTTGATGTTTGATCAGCCACCTTGTTGTGTGCAACAGTTGTTGTGGGCTGATTTTATTGGTGTTTCTTCGCGTTTTCTTGTGTAGTTTTTCTTTTGGGTCTTTGGACACCATTATATATATATATATATATATATATATATATATATATATATATCTTAAACTATCATTTTTTTAAAACAAAAATTATCAGTATATTTGATTTTCTTAATTGTTACTGCCTATATATTTACCCTCTTTTACTTAATTTAAAAATAAATTATCTATGCATAACAATACCCTTATATCATAATTTAAATGGTTTATTATAAATGTTTAGTATAATTTAAATATTAGCATATATTTATTGATTATAATTTTTCATTAAAATAATTAGAATAAAACATGTGTGGGGTCCTTATAAATTTTGAAAAATATTAATTGTCCTCATAAAATTTTCATATTAATTTGGTCCATATAAAAGTAAAATATATTTTTGTTGGTCCTCAGTTATAACTCTATTAGACGATAATCTAATGTAGCTAACAGACTTACACGTATAATTTGATTACAAATGAATTTAATAATTTGTAGTAGTTAAAATTTTCCAAAATGAATTAAAAATTTTATGGAGGTTAAAATCCCCTAAAAATTACAATTTTCTGTCATGAATTTAATAATTTGTAGTAGTTAAAACTTTCCAAAATGAATTAAAAATTTTATGGAGGTTAAAATCCTCTAAAAATTACAATTTTCTGTCACTTTCTAAGTGATTTTCTCACACTTTCTCATGAGATTAGGAGGAAGATAAAATAATAGTAGAATATGGTGTCTTTTGAGTGTGCTAAAGAAGGTAAAAAGAGAAAATAATTAAGTCTATTAGTCATGTAACTATGTAAGGAACCCTCTAACTAGTGAGTACCAACAAAAATATTTTATTTCTACAGGACCAAATTAATATGAATCTTTTATAAAAATAAAAATAATATTTTTCAAATTTTACAGAAAATCCAAACATATTTTATCCAAATAATTATTTATTTTTGTTTTAATTTCATCTGAATTTTAAAATACTCATATATAATTAGATAATATTGAATATTTTCAATGGATGTTGCTCAACCATAACACATGTAAATTTGTAAGAATACTTGAAGGTTCACTAGAGAGTCAAGGATCCTAAAATTACGGTGTTTACTAAACCCCTAAACAACACCCCCATCCCACCGCACACCCCCACTACAATAAAATAAAATCATGCGAGAATCATGGTAGTAAAAAAATTAGGTTTCTTTTTTTTTTTACTTCAAAAGGCAAGAGGTATTTTATCCATTTAGAAATATAAAAAGATAGAAATAAAAATTCGTAAAAACTCGAAAAAGAAAAAAAATAATACATTATACTATATATGATCCGAATACTGGACATATACAGATTTCAGAATGCTGCATCTTGAAGGTTTCTTCAACGAGCCGCCATCCACTTTTTCTAGAGAGCAATTATTTATCCCGGAAAACAGGAGAACAAAATGCGATAATTTTCTTTACTTAAAAACGCGTTATCAAAATTTCTCATCATCATCAGCAGTGTCCTTATCGTTATCTTAATCTCAAAATAAAATGGTTTTGTGTTTCTCAACCTTAGTCAACGAGGCATAGGCATAGTAAGCCAACGGGGACGCTATTATAATTTACAATCGAAATACATAAATCATAAATGTTGGTTAAGCAAGGTACAGAATTACATCATAACAGTGATGAATTGAAATAATTTAGATTAGATACATGATTAAACTATGATTAGACGCATGTAACACATTTGGAAGAATATTCTACATACATCACAAGTTTTGACTTGATGGGAAATATAGGAGAGGGGAGGATGAAGTTTCGCACTTTTTAGCTCGCTCCCACACTTCGTTCACGTGCAATACTGAATAAATAAACGCACATGGCTGCCTGAGGCATGTGACACAGACATGCTTTTGGTGTGTGTGTGTGTGTGATTTTGCAGTTGCTCATAATACATGTACGATGTGTGGGCTCTTAATTACTCATTTCAACACCCCCTTGCACATGATCGTGACATTCAGCAATTATCATAGCCACCCAACCCAATGGGTTAGTGCTATTAACATTAACTACACCAACCCGTGTCACATTATTTGTCACCTTCTTGATAATGAATTAAGATCCTACTGTTCATTTACTGGAAGTTATTAGTAAAAGCGAGAAAGACATAATGTTCTTGTGGGATCTTATAAAAATGTTGTCTTTCTTTCTTGTGTAGAACATATGAATCTTATAAAATGAGTATCGTGTTTTTCTCTCTCCTATTTGGACATTTCAAGTCACTGAGGAGGCACCAGAGTCCATGATAATACTCCAATTCCAAATTAAACAGAGTTATTGGCTGTTTAACCCAAAATAATAATTAGGTAATGAATTCTGACAGCGTGGATGGGAATTAGAATCAGTGAGTGTAAGTGGGGGGAATATTGACTCAGCTGTTGTCAGATACGACCCTTTTTAGGGAAAGATGTTGATGTCATTTCAAATGGGTAGTATTGTGGTGTGTCCTTTGGAATTGTTTGAATGCCACAAAGTCATTAACCAGACCTTCCCCTTTTGGTTTGCGCTTCGTGTGTTACTATGTGACCACTCACACTTCGAGGCCAGGTAACTAATTTTGGGTCAGTCAAATAAATATACGGGTATGATGCAACCCTGATAGTACAATTGTTGCTAGCATTCATGTGAATGTGACTTATACAGCAACTCAAACATCAATTTAATTTTTAGAGGGATAGAATAGCCATAGCTAGCTACTAGGTGAACCGAAAGAAAAGAAAATCAAAGTTGGGAATTGGGATGCTCACAATGTTTTTGTTTGGTCACTTTTCAAAGGCTTGTGTTTGTTTCATCTGCGAGTTAGTTTCTAAGAAATTTGTGGTTTAGTTTTCTGAAGGAACTAGTGGACACTAATTAACACTGTTAACGATACAAAGTAACGCATCCAAGACGTGTTTCGTTTGTTTTGTACTGTGAATTATTTTTGTTGGTCTGGCTCCAGCTTGATTGGCTTACTAGAATCAATTAATGTTGTTAAATGCTATTATTACAATTCAAGCGTGTGAATTAAGGCGTGTTCGATAGTCACAAGTTTTTAGTTTTTTCAAAATTTAAAAATTAAAATATATTCAAATAAAATAGAGTTAAACAAAATTATTTTTTTGAAATACATTTATTTTCATTTTTCAAATAATGAAAATATATCATTTTCAAAACATCATTATACACATAGATCAATTAATGTGAGATGATTTCAGTTTAAACACTAATAAAAGTGTAGTGATCAACTATACGAAATATATAATGATTTGTTTGATTTAAATTTGACACAAAATAATGAAATATTGCAAAACAATGTTATAAACTAAATTATTAAGAAAATTTAAACGTAAAACAGATATATACCACAACCCTATGTCCCTATCCCTAATCTAATCCACAAAGTTTCGTGGCTGCCATGGATTTTAGCTGTAGCTACACAGTCCCAGTTCTGTTCTGACGTTTTTCTTTCAAGTTTCAAGTATTGATTTGATTTGATTAGTGTAACATAATCGCGATGGTGTATATGGTGGCATTTGCCGCATTGCATGCCGTATAAAATACCTTTTTGAATCTTTGATCGATCCTGTCAGCTTGATAGAGGATCGTTATTACTTTTAAAAGCTGTAGGACTTTATTACATTAAATAAAATATATATTCAGTACAATTTTTTTTGTAACAATATACACACAGTTTTTTTTCTTTCTATTTTTTCGTGTTGGTAAAAAAAAAAAAAAAACCCTCGCACCGGCCATAATAATTTTTTTTACAGTGGCCATAACAGAATTTAGATCATATTTTTTATGTATCTTTATCAGTGAATCTTTGATTTCAGTAAAAAAAAAAATCATTAAATCTGTAAAGTACAGATAATGGCATGTTGGTTTTGCTAAAAAAAATAAATTTATAATAAACGTATTAAACTAAAAATTATTATAATAATAATTTAGTTTGTGAGCTTGATTAAAAAGAATTAGAATTTTTATCGAAATCCTGTTAGCCATTAAAAGAATAAATGATTATTTTGTTCTTTAAATATGTAAATCTACCATAATTTAATCTTTGAATGAACAATTTTTTAATAGGTCTCTTATAGGTTAAAAGTATTTCCATTTCGTCCTATTATAATTTCATGAAATTATTTTATCATTAAATCATAATATTGAATGATTAATTTAATATTAAATTACATTTTTTTAATTAGAACCAAATTCACATCATATTATAAAGTTAAAAAATTAATTTATCATTAAATTATATATAAAAACATAATTGAATCACTTTTATACATTTATAAACTAAATTGAATTTTTCTTTAGAAATTAAATTATCATCAATTTACTCATTCAGTTGTATTTCTTTTTAAAATATAAGAGATATATTAGAAGATTACATAGTACTTTTTATGAATTCTAAAATATTAATTCAATTGTATTTCTTTATTTTGTGTGTACACAGTAACAGTAATGGAGATTGAACCTAAGTCATTATACATTGCTGATATTTTTTAGGAAAAATAACTTAGACATGATTAATTAAATATTTTGCGTGAAAATTTCACTCTTGGAAGAAAATGCATTTGCATGTTCCGTTTGCCACTGAACAACTAAGGAACGGCACGCCAAATAGGCTTTTGGTATCTCTTGCTTTCCCTTCCCTGCTTTTGCATCTTTTGTCACTGCCCAGATTTAGGGAACATCACCAAACAAACAACACAAATCAATATCACTGTCTTTCAACGTGCACATGCAAATACTATGGAAAGAGAGATAAATACGTCACACTTTCTAGTCCCAACATCAAAACTCCATTTGCTTCACGTAATTACCACTCAATTTCTCAATCCGGTGTGTCCTTTTCTAAATCTATGTTGGTCACAGCAATACCCATTATCATATTTAGAAACCATTTCGCTAATAGAGCCTTTTGTCAATTTTTGACTTACATAAAAGTATAGAACTCGTGTAATCTCCAGCAAAAAGAAAAAAGAACTGTCATTTTTTCTTTGGCCACCGCCTCCAGCCTCCTACGTTGTTACACAATAATTCACCTATCATTGAGTATTTGACTCGACACGATGAAAATTACACCATTAAAAGAATCTTTTTTAACATAAAAAATAAAAAACCAAAATATCATATCTTTTAAAATATTAGTTTTGTACTTTATATATATGTAATTAAAAAAAAAAGGCAAGTAAAAGATAAAAATAATTATATATAATGACACATAAAAGATAAAAAAGGCAAGTAAAAAGATTCTTCTTCTTTCATTTAAAATACACTTTTAGTCCTTCATCATTCATTTACATTAAATTTTCTCTTTTATTTTTTTTGAAAAATAATTTAGTCCTTTTAAAAATTTGATTCGATTCAGTCATATTTTAAAAACAATAATCATTTTCAAATTTAAGGCATGATTTTGAATCACTTTTTATTGATTCAAAATTTACTTGTATGATAAAACTATGAAATTCAATTAATGTAAATGGGTCATAAACATATATTAAAAATTGTGTGAGAAATGAATCTCATGATAAAAAAAAATTGATATTAGATTTTTTAATTATCCAATTATTCAATGGACACATATTTTACGTGATTTTTATTATGTTTATTATTATTTTTTGGTTCAAACATTAATTTGATTTTACAAATTTTGCGAGACATTTTCTTTAATTCAAATTTTATGTGAAGATTTTTTATATGTTTTTTTTTTCCATGTTTTGCTTGGATTATTATGATAAATGACCTTTTGTTATAACTTGTTCTATTGAGATCCATCATATGTAAATCCCAATTTTTATCTATTTTATAATTACTGCTAAGATACTCTAAATTTAGTGTAGTTAATACCTCAAAACTATTCAATAACTTTAAAATAAAATATGAATAAAATCACACCTTTTTTAGAAAGCACAAAAACACACCCTAGTAAGTTCAACTTAGGTAAAATCTTAGAAAGGTAGGAAGAATAATCTTCACGTGTTAGATTGTATATCTACTTAAAAACTTAGAGAGAGATATTTCCATCATGATGCAATTCGATTTCTAACAATCGACGAAAATGTCAAACATGCTTGCCACCTATATATAAAATATTAATTTAGCAGGAATGTGATTGACCTTTTAACAATACATTAATCTTATCCTTCAGTTAAAAGTAAAATTAGTTGATGTCCAAAAGCTCAATGCAATAAAGGCACACTTTATGTTTTAAAATAATAATAACAAGTCATAATAATCATACTCATGACGTTTTGACTTAAATTGATCGATCCTGAGAAAGAT
Organism: Glycine tomentella; assembly: GCA_007407185.1. Taxonomy (NCBI): domain Eukaryota; kingdom Viridiplantae; phylum Streptophyta; class Magnoliopsida; order Fabales; family Fabaceae; genus Glycine; species Glycine tomentella. The sequence continues at coordinate 382,554 of PYAF01002933.1, read as the reverse complement.
TTGGTTAGAATCGAGAGGAATAATTAGATAAATAAAGTACCATTAAATCCATCCTCACATTTTATGGATCCAGAATGAAACAATAGATACGAGCTATTTATATATAAATATTATAAATGTATAACTATGTTTTTGAAAATAAAAAATCAAACACTAACAATCACTTTAAACGGGACCTAAGTTTAATTATTTTTAGTCCCTTAAATAAAAAAATACTTTTTAATCCTTTTTACAATAAAAAATACCATAAATTATGCTTTTAAATAGCAAAAAATCAACAAGAAAGAACTAAAAAGATCTTTTTTTTCAAAATAGAGTGTCTAAAAAAAAATTTAAATTTAGAAGACTAAAAATTATTACAATTTAAAGAATCAAAAATATATTTAAGCCTATTATAAAATATAAACATATATTTCATACAAAAATAGACATGTAATTTTATTAAAAATAATATATTTTAATATATACAAAATATTTTCTCTACTGTAAAAACAATAACACATACAAATACAAAATATTATATGCAAATAGATTTTTTTGAAGAAATTAAAACTTTGTTAACTTTAATCCATGAATGACTTAAAATTAAGAATTAGAGGGCTTTGGAAAAAACCGATAAAATTAAATTATTATCAAAAGGAATTAATTTTTTTCCTTCTCACATTAATGTTTTTTTAGTCCCTTTAATCATAGGACTCAGTGCTGATGCACCTCCAAACTGAGGGCTGGCAGGGGTAATATTGTATAATATGGTGTCATATTGAGATATTAAATTTATTTTCCACTCGTAGAATTTTTTAATGTGAGACAAATCAAAGTTTATAATATTAAAATTGTCGTGTAAAAAATATACATTAAAATTGTCATTTCTCGTAATAAAGACTATTTTAAGAAGACAGGAAACATCTCGATGCCTATATTCAAACTTGGTTATGATTTAAATTGCCACTTATAGCATCAAAAGATGTAATTTAATGTCAAAATATAGGCCCTAGAAATGTAAGGAAATAATGCCCAAGTTCTTAAAGTCTATATATGCATCCTAACGAAAAGCAAAAGCAAAAGAGTTTTTTCTTTTTCCGAATGCATGGATTTGGTTTGTCATCTTCGACGCTTTTGGCAACGAATAAGACTAAAGAAGTTACATACTAATTATTGAATCTAGTGAAGCATCTAAACCCACCATATCTTAAGGATAAATGTTTGTTGACATTGTTCAATTCGTATAAAGTTTGAGTCGTGCAGTTAAAGTTGAAATAAAATTAACATATTTATTAAAAATTTAGATTGATTACTAAAGAAAAAGTTTCTTTTTACAAAAATAATTGCTTATTTTAAAAAATAACTATTATTAGAAGTTAAAAAGATAATGACATTTTAAAAAATTAATCAATTAAAACGCACACTAAATTTAAATTTTATTAACTTTGTTTCAAGATGTCCACGATTTTTTATAAAACAAAGATATATAGATGTCACGTGGATACAAATTACTTAATTTTAAACTGAAAAAAAAAAAAGTTTTATAGCAATCCAGTGTCAACATGTGACATGTGTATCCCTTAGTTTTTTTTTTTTTTTTTTGGGGGGGGGGGGGTAATATTTAGTTAAGAAAAAATAAATTGAAGGTACATATTCAAATTATTAAAAAATTACCACCTGAAATTTATTTAGAAAAGAGATGTCATTAAATCTTAATACACATTTTTTTCCTTGAAAAATACACTTTTTTTTATATGAAAATAAAAGTTGCTTATAATAAGAAAAAATATATACTTGAACGAGTTCAAGAAGTACTGGTCCAATAATACTCGCTCCAATATCAAATCCTACTTCATACTGCAATCTGACCCATGGACCAAGGTATACACGTGTCATGTGGATTTAAAGATCACCTGGATCCAAGAAGATGATCATTAATGGAAGAATTTATAAATCTCACAATCATATATCTACTTATATTTTGATGCCAATTGAAGCAAATTTTATAGCATGCCTAAATCAATTTATTCATGTACATTCAATGAGTGTTTGGTTTTATATTGAAGAACTACTTTTGAATTTAAAATTAATTTTAAATAAATTTTTATACATTTAGATTATATTTGTTAAAATTAGTTAAAAAGTTAACTAAAAATTGAAAATTATTTAATAGTTGAAAGATGAAAATCGTTTAGATAGCTTATTAAAACTATTTGTTGATGTAAGTGAGCAATACTAAATGACAAACAATAGACACATTTATATTATATTTTTATATTAATTTGATTTTCAACTTTATTTTATGGACAAAAATATATTTTGAGATGTTATAATTAGTTTTTAATTAATTTTACATTTTTATGTGTAGACAAATAAATTTTATTGTAT
>PYAF01002933.1:370049-380084 GCA_007407185.1 Glycine tomentella | reverse complement strand
AAAAAAGTTAACTGAAATAATTTAGTGAACATAATTTCACATTTAAACATAAATCATGTAACTTTAAAATCAATTTTAACTAAAATTAATTTAATTCAAAATCAATTTTACCAATATTCATCTAAACACATATTCATATTACATCTTACTATATGATATGTATTGAAGAAAGTTTATGTTTTTAGGAAATGGCGAAGCAACAAAGGATACGAGAATAAGGGTTTTCTCTCATACCAAATATTATCAGATGGAAAAATGAAAATTGTTTTTATAGTTATTATAAATGGGAGTAAAGACATCTCACTGTACACCATTGATTCAATATATAATGGACCATCTCAAATAAAAGCTTAATTATAATTTTTTTTTTCTTTTGAAATCAAGATATCCTCACAATCGAAAATCACTAGACTAATCCATGAGAAAGGAGAATATCAGTTAAGGAAAAACTTCTCTCTCCACAAATGTTGTTTTATTCACATAATCATAAATCAAGTCCCAACCATATGCTTAAAGAACACAAATTACTGACCACATGAGCTACACTATGCGGGTTAATTGTAACTTCACTAATTAGTCAATAATTATTAATGATGTTTATAATTGATATATTTAATATTTTAAAAAATATTCTAAATAGTTAATTGTTGTTGTCCAACCAATTTTTCCCACACACTAATATATAGAGTGATTCCCATCGTTTCCGACTTCCAGCAAATACACACTTAAATAATCAGCTTAGACTTGCGTAAACATATTATTGGCGTTTTGCCAGCTTAATGTATAACACTGCTATATTATTAGTAGTTTACAAAGACAACAAAAATGTGTGAGCCATAAGCTTAACGTTTTAAATAAGCATAGACCTGCTTAGTTGTTGAATTATATATATTCATCATAACATACTGAAAAGAATATTAAACACACATTCCTTTACTAGCATTTTTGAAAATGTAAGACACACTTTCTTTTTTTCGTCGAAGAAGGAATTGACAATATACAGGGGCAGAAAGATACAAAAATAGTACAACCAAAAAGAAAATCTCCAACGTTCAGAGTTAATTATTTATAGCCAAACTCATATGAAGCCTAGAACTCTGGTTGTTGCTATTAATTTTTGAAGGGAACATCAGACACAAACAAATATACAGCTCCTATATGGATAGAAATGAATCTTATGTTAGAATAATCTAGCTGGGGGAATATATCATTCCTAGTTGTTCAACATAAATAACTAATCAACCATCAACATAAAGGGCTCCACTTGGTCCCATGTCTATTTTATAACATCTAATTAATGATATCCTCATAATCTCTTTCGAATTTTGGCGGTGCATGCCAACAATTTGGACAGTTAACTCCTTCAAGAGCCCTGTACGGCAGATTTCAAACATTATTTGTGACTTGTGCTATTCACATATCATATTGTCCTACTTTACCGAATTAGAGTGAAGTATATATCGATTCTGTTCTTCAGAATCCCAAGAGTAATCTCATTTTGATGTGAGTTTTTATCTTATCTAAACTATCTTTGTTTCAGCTTTTATCATGACATCGGAAGCCTTTTACCCCTTGTTTTGAAGGAGTGTTAAAAAAATCAATCAAAATCATTTTAAACTAAAAAATAAATCATTAATTAAGAGAATTATATCTTCGGTTTGATATTTGGTTTTCAGTTCTCATGTTTTAAACTAAAGCTCAATTTATGTACATTTTTGTTAAGAGTTTTGTGAATCAATTTATATACATTTTTTTTACAGGAGGGCCTAAAGCTCATTTTGTACAAAATTACATTTCATATTTCTTTCTATTATATCATATCATAATTTTCTATTTTCTTTCTTTTATTCTCTCTCTTTTTATTATAAATTTTGTTGTACAAATAATATTTCTATTTCTCTTTTCAAGTTGATCCAAGCTAACCGTATTTTTTATTAATGTCGGACTAAATGATTTTTTATCTCAAGATTTATTCAAATGGAACTACAAACACCTCTTAAGTATTATCTATTTGCAACAAGAAATTTGAAAGAAAAAAAAGCATTCAGAAGCAAAATTATGTATCAAAGATTAAGTTAATCCTAGATATATACCGTTATACAAGAAATAATTTCAGTTAGAACTTTTAAAAAGGTTAAGTTTAACATAAATTATACTTGTGCAACAAATTGCAAAATAAAACATAAATAGAGAGAGAGAAAAAAAAAGGGACAAATTTAAATTTAAAATATAATAAATGAAAAAAAAGAGAAATAGACAAAAACTATAATGTTGCATAAATTATTGTACGTGTATTATTTTACACTTATATTACATAACTTTTTTTTCCTCAAAAAAACATCTATGAAACAAGTGTCAATTATTTTCTTTTTACCAATAATTGATTTTGTAAAAAGTAAGAAAGAATAAAACTCTAGTGATATATTTTCTTCTTCTTCTGTATATTGAACTGTAGTTATTGTAAATTTGATTTACCAAATATATTTAGAATGTTTGTCCACTGCGATCGGAATAACTAATAATAATAAATCAGTTGAAAACAACATTCTGATTCACTCAAACCTTACCAGGACATGCCCCAAAGAAGGAACACTTGGGACAGGTGCAAGACCAGAAGTCACTCACTCACTAGTGCGTCACTTTTTCAGTTCCTCTCGATCAAGCGCATGGCATGAAGCTTATTGCTAACTCAAGTGTGTGTGGCCAAAGTGTTCCCTGGCCACAACCATAGACACCAACGGTGGCCCTAACAACACTTTCAACTTTAACACCGCAAACTACCATTTGCTACTGTTTAACAGAACTTAAGACAATAACAACAACAAAACACTCACTCTCCTACCAACAGTCACACTTTTTTTTTTCTTTCTCTTTCATTTCAAATTATATATTCACCACATATATATATATATATAATTTATTTAATTTTAAAAGATACTTTAGCTTGCTCAATGCAACTAAATTTAAAATAAAGAGAGTATTTTTTTTTAATTTATTGTTATAATTTAATGTGGTTCAAATGTTTTGTTATGAAGCATTAGGGACGTTAAAAGGGGGCACAAGACCCCTACCCAGCCTGTCTCATACCCAACTGGGTCAGATTCCATTATTTTTGAAATTATTTTACCTAATCCTAAAAGCATGCCCCGACAACTAAATCAATGTCTCATTTCAATATTGGTCCTATTATTTTTTACAAAATTAATAAAAAAATGTTATAAGCTGCACTGATCCGACATCTCTAATCACAGTTAAGGTATAGAAATGTTGTTTGTTTACTTCCAAACGGTGACAGATATATGTTTTTTTTACATATATAAAAGCTTATAGTTTTGTACTTTTGTTTCTTCAAGAGCGAGAAAGACACAGGTAATAGACATAAAATTGGACTCGATCTGGAGTAATTATTGTAAAACATGCATGGTAACATTATTTTAATATATAGTTTTGAAGTAGCCTAGGGAAAGAAATGCATTGCTATAAAATATAGGGTCAATGAACCTTGACGTTTCACTTTCACCTTCAATGTATATAATTGTTACAGTCACATGCAACAAGTCCCTACTGTGGGTATCTGTCTTCTATATTCAGTTTTCCTCTGAAACTCGTCCATTTTTAAACCCAACAACAAGGCGGATTTAAAATCTGTGACATTTGCTGGTGGCGCTGATGCTGGCCACGTACTGTTTGATTTAAACTTCATTGTTTTTTTCTCAAATATCTTTCATAATATCTTCTTATTTTCTGGACATGAAATATTGAAAATCTTCGATATATACAATTGGATCTTCTTAAATGGATTCATATATGATAAAAAAAAGGATAATATATATTAATACTAATACTGTTCCATAATGGGAGTTGAAAACAATAATTGATTGACGACCTTTCTGATAAAAAAATAAGTGTTACAATTTTAACAACATCAAATATTTTTTCACTGGATAGGCTGGTTAGGTAAATCAATGTTTTAATATAAATTATATTTGTAGGTTTATAGATAAATCGTTGATTATTTTTTGTTATAGTTTTTTTTTCCAGGTTTTCATTTACGACCTTCTAGCAAATTGTGTTACTTTTTCTGTTGGTTTATTCTTCTTACTATGAATTTTATAAATCTTCTTCTGGTTTCATATATATTCAAGTAGTCATTATTTTTTATCATCTTCACTACAATTTGTGTTATTTTATTGTTCTATCTAATATATTCGTTTTTAATTCTATTTTTTTTAATATGCTCACTCATCTAACGTAACATTTACACCTTCGTTATATAGAAGTTGTTTTTAATAGTTTTTTTATGGTCCAACATTTAGATATTATTTGATAATTATTTTAAAAATGTTTTTATATTTAAAAATGAAAAAAAAAACATTTAAGTAACTCCTTTTTAAAAACTATTTCCAATTTATTCATTTTTAGTGCTGAAAATAGGAAACAGATATAAATAGTTTTATTTTTCATTTTTGCTTCTTTAACTTAAAGAAAATAAAATAATTTTTTATTTTTAATGCTGGTTCAAAATAAATTTATTAAACATATTTTTTATTTTCTCATATATAAAATTATTTTCAAATTAGTTCTCACTAAAATTTATTTTTCCAATTTTATTTTGAAAACGGTTTATTCAAAATTATTTTTTAAAATCATGATTAAAAAAACAAAATATAACCAAATAGGCCCTTGTAACTTCAAAGCTCTTATAACTAGTTGTGTGATAAAATTTCTCTTAAACAACCCGAATGGTACCTTTAAACTTAAAGCACTCGTCCATTTTATACATACGTATCCCTAGAATAAGAGCTTACCCTTTTTCTTTTTTCTTTTCCTTGGTCGAGGAGCTTAAATTAAGAAGAGACTGGGAAACCTAGAAGAAGATATTGATAGGCCCAATCAATGGAAGTTGAACACAAGGCCCATATATGAAACACCAAGTAGAAATCTGTGTCTTACACTTACTCTCACTCTAAGGGAAAAACTTTATACACCCAGAAAAAGACTAATACACCATTCTGGAACAGTGCATTTCCAAAAATACCCTCATTTTTATATTTTTTTTTGAGTTATACAGATTGGAAAATCCGTATGGGCCATACGGATTACCCAATCCGTAAGTAAGTTTTTATTTTTTAAAAGTTAAAATATATTTTTTCAAATAATTTAAAATAATGGCGCATGTAGGTCTTGAACCAACGACCTTCACGTTATTAACGTGACACTTCAACCAACTAAGCTAATAGGTCAATTATGCTAAAAACCAATTAATGTTATACATGTAACACCAAATTATTTAATGTATATTTAATACATGTATAAGTTTACATAATAAATTTTGTAACAATTAATTTTGATCTAATAATTAAAGTATTTTTTACATATAAAAATCACAGTTTTAAATAAAAATCATATTTTTAATAAAAATTTGCAGGTCTGATAAAAATTATATTTGTGTTTACAGGTTAAATTAAAAATTATATCTGTATTTATAGTTTATTAAACTTATGATTTTTATTTAAATCTATGATTTTTATATGTAAAAAATACTTTAATTATTATATTAAAATTAATTGTTACAAAATTTATTATGTAAACTAATACGTGTATTAAATATACATTAAAAAATTTAATGTTATATGTATCAACATTAATTGACTTTTAGCATAATTGACCTATTAACTCAGTTGGTTGAAGCGTCACATTAATAATGTGAAGGTCGCAAGTTCGAAAGCTACATGTGTCATTATTTAGAAAAATATTCTTTAACTTAAAAAAAACTTACTTACGGAAGAATCTTACGGATTTATGAATCCGTACTTGTATAACGAGAGGGTACTTTGACCATTTAAAAAAGTTGGAATGGTGTATTAGTCTTTTGGCTGGGTGTATACAGTTTTTCCCTCACTCTAATCATATTAGCCCTTCTGAAAACTGGATTTGGAAGTGAGGCCCGTTGCATTAAGGATGTGTTTGGAAGAAATAATTTACATTTCATTTAAATTTATTTTACATATAAATATTTTAAGGCTTAAATATATATATTTTCATATGTGTAATATAGTCCATTTTGATTTTATTACCTAAATTTCTCTTTTTTAAACTATCTGAAATATTTGTATGTTTGATTTCAGTACTTGTCATCAATTAAGTTTGGTTAAGTAATGACGTCACATTTCATTAATTTGTCATATCATTATGTAATCAATAATGTAATACTTTATTAACGTGTGACATTATCACTTAATTGACATTGATTGATAGCATACACTAAAATCAAACATAAAATAATTTCTAAGTAATAAAATAAAAAAAATAATATTAAGGTAATAAAATCAAAATCAACTATATTAACATAAAGAAGAAAAAAAATACTACAGGTACTAAATTAATCTCTTGAACCTTAATGCTTGATATACATTGTGCCTTCCTTCCTTTTTGCAGTCATATTAGTTTAATGTACATAGTTTTTATTAGGAATGTTCATGAATTTAGATCTACTCATAACCTAATTCTATCTAATTATATTGTGTTAGATTTTTAATTGTTTAAGTTCAACTCAACCCAATTCAATTAAGTTTTGATTATAAAGGGATTGGATAACGGGTTATATTTTTTAAATCCAATTTAACCCATATCATATAATTAAATTTATTATTATATAAATTAATTATCAAATACAAAGCAAATTAATTTTTATCTCACATAATTTATTAAATTAAACTACCCATTTTTTTTTCTTTTTGAAGTTGTTGTTTTTATTTCTTTCTTGATTTTGTTTATATTTTCTCATGCTAATACAATACTTTATTTATATTTAAAATAAAAATATTATATTAACATTATAATTATTAATTTTATTAGTTAAATATTTTCATAGTTTGATTTCTTTTGAGTGCATTTAATTATTATATATATATATATATATTTACAGAGTTTTAGACAAAAACAAATATAAAAAAAATCATTTTTTACAAAAGATTTTTTTTCTTCAAATATCCCAACCGGATTAATCCCACCCATTTTATGATGGGATTGAGTTGGGTTGGATGAATAAAAAAGTTTGCACAAATACAACCCAAAGTCTGGATTTTTTACCGAATTGAATAACAAATTTAACTAAATCCGATCGGTAAACATCTCTAGTTTGTGTCTCCTCCTAGCCTTGAGTCTATAGCTGACAATATATACAAGAGTGTTTTAATTTTTAAATGTCTCAAGACAAATGAGTTCAATTTGGAGGTATAATTTGGTTTTGTTGGATTCATTAGTCAACATGAGAGATATCACCTTTGTTGAGTTTATGACCATTTTCAAGTGATTACAATCTGCGTGGAATTCGGATTATAAGAAGTTCATCTTCTACTCTAACTCTGTGCACGTTATATTATATATTTAGTCAATCGCTCCAACAAGTTTCACAATTACGCGATTGACATTAGACGAGTGCAAGATCTCCTCAACTTTTAATTCGAAGTTGCAACTCTAGCACTCTCTCAAAGAGGGGAATTTCCGTGCTGGCTTTGTAGCCAATAATGGTACCTCACATAAGTAGGTGTTCAAATTCTTCAGATGTAGGCTATTTGTTTTGCTTTTCTTTCCTCACGTACCAAAAAGACCCTTTTTAATTTTTGTAAGTAATTAGTATTATTAATTTTAAATAATATGCAAGGTAAACATGTTGGTCCAGGAACCCACGAATTAAGGAGTCAATGCATATTAAGGTCACGTTTAAAAGAGCTATACCGAATTTTGGCTTGCTCAAGTCACCTCTAACTATCACTGTATTAATGAACGTGTCTTAACAAGGCTGAATTGGGAAGCACGCGTCGTTTGGAGCGTAAAGATAGATCTGACGATCATAATCTGCTTCTGCGTGAGTCGTTCTTCTCGCTCACACAGAAGAACAGAACAGAGGTAACCTGAAGAAAACGAGTGAAGAAAGAAAGAAGAAGCTCATAACCGAAACGACACCGCAGTAGGAGTTTGCATGCTCTCCGTTTCGTGCATCCCCAAAACCCTAAAACCCTCCATTCCCCTTCCCATGAAGGACCGCCGAACGCTGTCCTCCTATGGCTCCGTTTACATTCCGCCGCACCACCGTCTGCGCTCCCTCGCCAATTTCAACAACTCTCTCTCTCCGGTTCGCGCCAAACTCCACGAAAACCCTACACCCGCCATTGTTACTACTCTGCAACCATCGTTTACGGAACAACTTCCTGATAAGCCGCGTTCGCGCTTCGTTTCTGCTTATGACGACACCGTTTCCGAAGAAGGCTCCGATCGTGAATTTGAACCTCCCTCACTACCGGTGAGCTTTTCAATTTTTTAACCGTCTTGGTTATCTTTTGCTATTCGAAGTGTAAGTGTAGACACTGTTTAATTTGGGTTTTTTTGCTTACCAGAATGCTTCCCCTATTGATAACACTGATGAGTGGAAGCGGAAATTTACTATGCTCTTGAGTGACAAGAGTAAGCAAGAGTTGATCTCGAGGGAGAAAAAGGATAGGCGTGATTTTGACCGAATGGCAGTTCTAGCGAGCAGAATGGGGTTGTATAGGTGATTTTTCTATTCTTTATTTTTGTTTTACGGCCTGAGTGTTGTTGTTTTCACTTTTGAGTGACTAGTAGGTATTTATTGCGAGAAATCGTCAATTGTATTTGTTTGTGGCAGCCATATGTATGCTAAGGTTGTTGTCTTCAGCAAGGTCCCACTTCCAAATTACAGATATGATTTGGATGATCGGCGGCCTCAGAGGGAGGTGATGCTCTTTATTTTCCCATTTGACTTTTGCTTTGAGATTACACATTCAACAAAATCTAAGGGTCTTAAAATGTTTTTCCTTTTTTATTTTTCTGTTTGACTCTGTATGTTTTAGTGTATTTTAATCCTAATAAATTATGAATATAGATCAAGTTTGTTAATAAAAACCTCATCAATGGAAAATTTACTCAATAGAGACAACTTAGTAAAGCTATCATGAATTGACAGGTGAGCTTGTCTATCACCATGTATACCCAAGTTAATGCATATTTTGAGGAATATCTTGGCCAAAAATCCAGGATGAACAAAAGCTTTTCGGATTTGTCATCTGCAACATCAAGCAGTAATGGCAGTATTGGTACAGATGAAGGGCTTTTTGAGCTACCTGAGCCATTAGCATCCAGTAATGCTGTTATGGAGAAAATTCTACAGCAGAGGAGCTTACAAATGCGCGATCAGCAGCAAGCTTGGCAGGTTACCTTCTCTCAAATACAAAATCGTGGCATGTTTTCCTATTCTGTGAATTGTGATATAATTTATGCACATTTTGTAGTTTTTTCCTTTATGTTTGTCTCACTATCTAAATTTGTAAGATGTTGATATTAAGTGTTACCACTTACTATTAGGAATCTACATTCCATGCGTGATGGTAAAAGAGGTTACCACTTACTATTGTTGATATTAAGTGTTACCACTTACTATTAAGATGTTCTTGACATATTGCCCTCTCATTTCAGGAATCTCCTGAAGGAAGAAGAATGCTAGAATTTCGCAGAAGTCTCCCTGCTTATAAAAAGAGAGAAGCAATATTATCAGTCATATCAAGGAATCAGGTGTGTTGAATAGTTGTATTATTAACAATATTTAATGGATTAAACCTATTGATTTAGTAATTGTATTACAGGTTGAGTTGTGTATCCCCCAAATTAGTTTTATAACATTTGTATGTTGATGTCGGTCTCTTCTCATAGCATTGTTGCAAGCCAATTCCTTTTAGCCAGTTTGACTGGCTGATCACTGATGCATTGAGGATCAGTTGAGTTGGTTCAGAAAAATTTTCAGTGATGTTATGTAAACTGAATTTTTTTTTTTATTGTGAAATTCAGAACCGCTGTAAATACATAATTGATTTTTTTTTGTAAAATTTTTAAACCAATGATATCAGGTGAAAGTACAAAGGTTATAGTAGTGGTATGGTTGAATTTCAATGCAAGCAGTAGCAGTGATCGTCTCTTAAAAAGGGGGTTATCAGGGGGGAGGTGGGGGGGGGGGGGGGG
>PYAF01002933.1:311434-369949 GCA_007407185.1 Glycine tomentella | reverse complement strand
TAGAATCTGAGATAGAATCAGTTCGTGGAGCTGCTTGTAATATTATATGCACACAGCCAAGACGCATTTCAGCCATGTCTGTTTCTGAAAGGGTGGCCTCTGAGAGAGGGGAGAAATTGGGCGAATCTGTGAGTTTATCTGCCAAAGACAACTATTCTTAATATACTATCCCAACCTCTTACTGTTCTGTTTTCTTAGAGTTTCAGTATTTCTCCCTATCCGTTGGTTGCTCTCTCACACACACACTCTCTCTCTCTCTCCCCCTCCTTGAAAGGTTGGATATAAAGTTCGACTTGAGGGTATGAAAGGGAGAGATACCCATCTTCTCTTTTGCACCACAGGCATTTTATTAAGAAGATTACTAGCTGATAGAATGTTAAAAGGCGTAACTCATGTTATTGTGGATGAAATTCATGAGCGTGGGATGAATGAAGGTAGAATTTTGAGCTTCATTAATCATTTTCTTTTAGAACATTTCTAAATATTCATATTCTTACATTTTTTGTGACAGATTTTCTGCTTATTATCCTTAAAGAACTTCTTCCACATCGACCGGAACTGAAACTGATTTTGATGAGTGCTACCCTAGATGCTGATCTCTTCTCTTCATACTTTAATGGGGCTCCAATTATCTTTATTCCGGTGCGTTACTGAAACTAAGTGGTATTCCTTGTGTTGTGATGGGGGATCATGAACCTATAAGTACAGAGATATAAAATGAGATGATTTGAAAGTATTAAGGGAGTAAATGGGTGTGCAAACTAGGTATAATATCATATATGGGAATAAAACTACTCGAGAATTGGTGTCCATTTAGTTTATATTTTTGTTTTGAGAAGTTTTTATTACCCTTTTCTTTGCGATAAACTTCATATATATATATATTATATAAAGAATAATATTTTGGTGCCTAGAACTACAGATTTTCCTTTTTCTTATTGTTTGGATGGATATGCTTATTAATGTAGGGCTTCACATACCCCGTTAGAACCCACTTTTTGGAGAACATTCTTGAAATGACGGGCTACAGATTAACTCCTTATAATCAAATCGATGATTATGGTCAAGAAAGGATGTGGAAAATGAACAAACAGGCCCCAAGAAAGAGGAAAAGCCAAATTGCTTCTGCTGTAGAGGTATTAATGAAATTCAGAACTGCGGTTGCTTACCTGTTGAATATTTTCTTAATTTAAGTTCATTTTGGAAAATATATGACCAGGATGCAATTATAGCAGCTGATTTCAAAGATTACAGCCCACAGACACAGGAGTCTTTGTCATGTTGGAATCCAGACTGTATTGGTTTTAGTCTCATAGAATATATTTTATGCAATATATGTGAGAATGAAAGGCCTGGTGCTGTTTTGGTTTTCATGACTGGATGGGATGATATAAGCTCTCTGAAAGAGAAGCTCCTGACACATACTGTCTTGGGAGACGCAAACCGTGTTTTGTTGCTTACATGTCATGGCTCAATGGCTAGTTCAGAGCAGGTAATGTTCTGTCTGTTGATGACTAATTTGTTAGAGTTGATTTTATACAATTTGTACGTATGATAATTTGTTGTCTGAAAATAGTTTTAGTAATATGTTTGTGCTTAGTCTTTTGTTGAAGAAAGGTGGCATGTTACAATCAATATTTAGATAGATTATACATAATGGATATGGCAATATGCAGAGATTAATATTTGAAGAGCCTGAAGATGGAGTTAGAAAAATAGTGCTAACAACAAATATTGCTGAAACGAGTATCACGATAAACGATGTTGTTTTTGTTCTTGACTGCGGAAAGGCAAAAGAAACATCATATGATGCACTGAATAACACGCCATGTTTGCTTCCTACGTGGATCTCTAAGGTTTCTGCTAAACAAGTAAGGCTATACTTTAGTTGATTGTGTGTGTGTAATTTATCACTATAATAATATTTCAGTATTACTAGACATCATTTTTGAATCTGTCATCTTGATCCTAAACTATTTTTTTGAGCTTTATGCATAGTTCATAATGTTTAGTTGGCTGAATGTTATGGACTATTGAAACCATAAATGTTGCGATATTGGCAGTAATCTGGATTAGAATGTGAATTATTTTATTATAACAACTTTGCGTTTTTTCGGTAGACTAAGGCTTGCTCTTGAACTTGCGGTCAGCATTGAGAAGAGAATGTCTGTGTGTTCTTTGTAGTTGTGCAATAAACATGATTTCGGAAGAAATATATGCAGGACATATTTAATGAAGCTTGATAGATCTTGTACTTACTCACTGAGTCATCATTTGCACCATGAGCTCGAGTGACACATTTGAAGTAGTAATAAAGGTAGGACAGTATGTGGGTAGTCATGAAAAGATAGGAATCTGGATGGAATAGTTGAATTCTACTATTCCAGACCCTACAGAGAGCTTCAGATATGAAGTCTTTATTTTATGGCAAAATCTTATTACAATAGTTCCAAACCCTGACACAGTGGTAAAGTTGTGTCTTGGTAACTTGTTGGTCAAGGGTTCGAATCCGGAAACAGTCTCTTTGCATATGCAAGGGTAAGGCTGCATACAAGATCCCTCCTCCTTACCTGCGCATAGCGTGGAGCCTACGGGCAATGGGGTACGTAGTTAGTTTAGTTTAATTAGAAATTGATGTTTATTTTCATGGATTTGGTACCATAATCTTTGGGGCATTATTCAATGACAAACTTGTAATTTTCACCCCAGCCTGTCTGAATTGGCTATCAAGTAATGTCTGATAAGACTATGCAGGATATGTCACAAACTTTGTGCAAGAGTGCATATGCCAGTCAAGAGAATGAATGCATTTGCTGCTGACAATTATAACAGCCTTGTCTGGTAATTGTCATTTTGTTAAAAGGCTTGGTTATGTGCCATTTTCTAAAGATTAAAGATGAAAATCAATTAGACACCAGGATCACAATGGCAAAATGCAGTATATCCCCAAAATCTTCATATAGTTAACTACCAGTGAATTTTGAACTTAATTATTAATCATGAATGAAATTATTGGACCTTAAAGCTGATATTGTTATCTGAATTTTCCCCTGATCCTGTTTTTCTAGAGAAGAGGAAGAGCTGGTCGGGTTCAACCAGGAGAGTGTTACCATCTCTATCCTAGATGTGTGTATGATGCTTTTGCAGAGTATCAGTTGCCAGAAATTTTGAGAACACCTTTGCAATCTCTCTGTTTACAAATCAAAAGTCTAAGACTTGGAAGTATATCTGAGTTCTTGTCTGGGGCTTTGCAGTCTCCTGAGACACTCGCGGTATAAATTTGATTTATTCTTTAGAGTTCCATGTATTCATGTACTTATATTTAATAAATTTATGTATTCATTTATTGTTTTGGTTATTTATATAAAAATTTGTGCCAGTCATTTTTTTAATCATTTATTCATAGGTACAAAATGCTATTGAATATTTAAAAATAATTGGGGCTTTGGATAAGGATGAAAATCTCACTATTCTAGGTTGGTTGATCCCTTCTAGTCCTGGAAAATTTGGCTTATCTTTTCCTCTTGAAATGATGAAGACTTGTATTTGGGCCTTCAATTGACAGGGCGCTTTCTGACAATGCTTCCTATGGAACCCAAACTTGGCAAGATGCTAATATTAGGTGCTATTTTCAATTGCCTGGATCCCATATTAACTGTGGTTGCTGGGCTTAGCGTGAGAGATCCTTTTCTAACACCATTGGATAAAAAAGATGTAAGTTGTTCCTGTTTTAGATGATTGAGTAATGATTGAAAAGCTAATCCCTTTTTATTGTAGATCACTCAAAATTTAATTGTATGACTCCGTTCTTGACTTGTTCCCTATATTACATAACTGTAACAT
This sequence comes from Glycine tomentella, assembly GCA_007407185.1. Classification (NCBI taxonomy): domain Eukaryota; kingdom Viridiplantae; phylum Streptophyta; class Magnoliopsida; order Fabales; family Fabaceae; genus Glycine; species Glycine tomentella. The sequence continues at coordinate 366,106 of PYAF01002933.1, read as the reverse complement.
TTTCTTTTCTATTTTTTAGTTCTGTTGCTTAGACACTAATTTCAATTGAATTTGCTTTGAGAACCCAGCTCTGCTCAAATTTATTTAAATTGGAACTCTCTGTTGTTGTGTACATACGGAAATATGGTAGTAGGAATAGGAAGTCTGTGCATATGAAAAATCTTTGATGATAATACGGTGTTTGTAAACCTAAATGTATTATAGTTCATGCCACTATAACAAAACAAATGACGCTAAATCTTGTATTTGTTTCATCTTTTCTTTCTTCTCCCTAATCTACCCTGTCCTCTTTGGTAAAATTTGATGAAATTTGTGTTATGTGCTTAGAAGAATAGGACAAGTATCTATTCATTTTTTTTCAAACTCATTGCAACACAGTCGGCACTCCCTACAATAATTTATTTCTGTTCTGCATTAGTGTGGCAATTATGAGTTAACTATATAGTCAGTATGTGCTGACTATAACTTGTTTTCTTTAATAGCTTTTACCAATTAATTCTTCTGAGCTACTTCTCTCTCTCTCTCTCTCTACATGTGTGCGTGTGTGTGTGTAAAGCAGTGTGTTGCTAGCATGTGTCCAAAAAATAATTAGAGTATACATTTTTTTATACTGCTTGAAAGATACTTTTTACTGCATTTAAAAATAAATAAAAAAATTAAACTTCTACACTGGGTTTCATTGCCAAAATTATATCATGTGATCTTTTTGACATTTTTCTCTATGTAAGAGCTAGTTTGTTTTGAGTACTATTTCAGCTAATTAGATATATTTGAAGTTTTTAATGGATATAGTCACTTTCATAACAGCAGTATATGTAATGGCCCATTTGTTTTCCACTCATTGGGTGATGGTCTTGTCATGAACTGAATTTCATTATTTGACAGTTCAAAGTTCTTCATTGTAGCTTGCAGAGGCAGCAAAGTCTCAATTCTGTGGTGCATACAGTGATCACCTTGCACTTGTAAGGGCATACGAAGGTTGGAAAGATGCTGAAATGGACCTTGGAGGATATGAGTACTGCTGGAAAAATTTTCTTTCCTCACAATCCATGAAAGCTATTGATGCTCTTCGGAGAGAGTTCATATGCCTGCTCAAGGACATCGGATTAGTTGATAGCAACACAGCCAGCTGCAATGCATGGAGCTCTGATGTAAATCTTATCCGAGCAGTTATTTGCTATGGTCTATATCCTGGAATTTGCTCTGTTGTGGTATGTCCTTTTATACGACAAACATAATATATTAATATAGATGCGTTTCCCCTCTAATCAATGGTGGGTTGGGGTCGGGACCATGAGGGGCAGTTGCCCCTCCACGCCTCTTTTAGCTTTAACATTACATGCCATTTTAACATGTTTACAACTTGCATGTTTCCTTAATGTGTCCTTCCTCAATAATCTAATCTAATCTTTGTTATATCCCTATTTTCTTTCTCCACTTCTTTTATCAAATAAAAACAATTGTGCCATGTACCCACACCAAAAAAAAAAAAAGGAATGATGTCAATACACAACCATACTCGCAAATAAATCACAACTAAGCTCTACAGTGTCATGATTTAAGGGACAGTGAATTATCTAATGGCTTGGTCAGCCTAATTGTGGTTTTTTATTTATGTTCTGTTTAGTTTCAGTTATAATACAGTGACAATTTCTTATATTTGACTCAGTTACATTTTTAAAAATATATCATTATTTAAATTTCAAACTTTTGGTCATCAAATTCTCATATTGGTAGATGCCCATCCTGAAATTTAGTCTTGGTTACTGTCCTCAAATAGTTCACTGCTTGGAGTTGTACCAAGTGTCAATATTTTATATTACCATATTATGTTTTGAGAATATAAATAAAATGTAATTTCATTTGCAGCATAATGAGAAATCATTCTCTATGAAAACAATGGAGGATGGTCAAGTGTTCCTATATTCGGTTAGTCCATTCCAACCTTTATAATTTGCTGCTGGTTGTGAAACATTTAAAATAATTCTATTAAGGTTTTTATGTTCCCTTTTGATTTAATTTTTTTTTGCTTTCCTTTTAAATCAAATCTTCATTTCATTTGCCTAGAACTCGGTAATGCTCAGGAAACTAAAATTCCGTATCCATGGCTGGTTTTTAATGAGAAGATAAAAGTCAACTCAGTTTTTCTTCGTGACTCAACAGCTTTGTCTGATTCAGTGGTGCTTCTGTTTGGTGGAAGCTTATTGAAAGGAGATGCTGTAAGTGTGATGTGATTCTTTGTTGGTTGTTGTGTTTATTATATATTCTTGTTTGCAGTTTCAAATTGCTGTCTCAGTTTTAGTTGTCTGATGTTTTGCTGGAAACCCTTTTCTATCAGGATAATCACTTAAAAATGTTGGGAGGATATCTAGAGTTTTTCATGGAGCCCTGTGTTGCTGAAATGTACCAGAGTATTAGAAAAGAACTTGATGACTTCATTCAGAGCAAAGTAAGTGCAAATTCATTTCATGCTCCTACTAATTTCTTGATGCAAATATAACTAGCATTCTATTTTAGTGATTTTTTGCTTGGCAATCTGCAACGAGGACATGATAGTTAACTTTTAATTTGAACTTTGTATTTGACAGCTACTTTTTCCAAGAATGGCCATTCAGTGGTATCATGATCTCCTATCTGCAGTACGGCTGCTGATTTCAAATGACAAATGTGAAGGTAGATTTGTATTTGGTCGCCAGGTTCTTAAACCATCAAAGAAATCTATTATGATGGCCTCACACCCAGCCTTGGTTTCAAGGACTGAGAGTGGACCTGGGGGTGATAATTCTAAAAGTCAGCTTCAAACCTTGCTTACGAGAGCAGGATATGCAGCACCCATCTACATGACTAAACAATTGAAGAACAATCAGTTTCAGGCTACCGTCGAATTCAATGGAATGCAGATAATGGGTCAACCTTGTAACAATAAGAAGAGTGCAGAAAAAGATGCTGCAGCTGAGGCACTGCAATGGCTGATGGGCGGAAAGCAAACCGGAAAGGAGTACATCAATCACGTGTCGATGTTACTTAAGAAAAGTAAGAAGGATCACAATTAAGCAGTCAAAGTAATAAGCTCAATGCAAAGGAAAAGGAGCCCGCGGTGAAGGATGATGTATGTTGTTCCTGCTCTCTTCTTCTAGAGGGACATGTGGTTTGACGGGGTATTGTTACTATATAGTCCTGGGTCATTGAGTCAATTTGTTCGTGAAAACAGCCAAGCCCCTATCCAACATCAAACAGATTGAATTTGAAGTTGGAGGATACTCATTCTTGATTGACGCAAAGTAAAGGGTCATATCTAAACATGAGGCAAATAACTGCCAATCGAGGCTTGAGGATGTTAAGCTTTTCCAATTTGATCAGCGAGAAAATAGATGGGTAGTGGCAGGGTCATACAATAGGAGGGATTAGTACAACATTTATTCATTGGGTTGGGAGTGGGTGGATGTGAGCCGGATGATGCCACACTCGAATTCCAGGATCTTGACCCATTAATTCTTTGTATAGTAATGATCAATTTTGACATCATAAAATCCAAAATATGTTGAACCATCTGTCTGAGCATTTGTTCCGTGTTTGGGAGCAAAACGAGATGGAAAATTAATTAAATTGACAAAATTACACTAAATTTAAGGGAACCTTTTGAGGCGACTTTAACGATTGATTTCTTTTTGGTAATCAGGAGGACTTTTATTTTTTTATTTTTTTCATTTTTCAACTTTATTATGGGTATGCTTCCAAGAAAGAAATGGAATGTAATGGACTAAATGCTTTGTTTATTTTCCCAACTAGAGTTTTATGCAAATCAAGATAATAGTAATTTGTGTATACACATTAATTTTACAATCCAAACTAAATAACTAAAAAAACCATTTTATCGAACTTTTTAATATTGTCATTTCAAAACCATAAAGAAACCTCTCCCAACCGGGGCCGAGGGGGGCTAAGGTGAAAGAAATAGAAAATTGATTGTTCGGCGTCAATAAACTTTGGGATCTGAAATAAGTTGGAATCGAGACAAATTCTACCATGCAAAAGCTAACATGTTTTTCGCACGGAACAAAAGAAACCTTCATTGTCAGATTTATTTTAGTTCTCCAACTTTTTTTCTTTCTCTGTTTATCTTTCCTTATTTGCCCCTTTTCTAAAATTATTCAAAACTAAACGTGCACACAATGTATTCTCAGCCGCTGATTTCAGATTAGAAGACTAGCACCAACACATGGGGTTGTTAAAATATCACGGCAAATGCAGAAGCACTGCTTATGAACTGCATAAAAATAAAAACGCTCGCCAAAAATACAACTACAAGAGTATAAGAAATAGTCATGGCATATTTATTATATCACTTTTCAATACTTAGTAAATATGGCACTCAGAACAGATGAGGATAATATGCCAATCTCCAATCACAAACTGGACTGCTAAGAGCAAAATCTGAACAGGCAAATAAACAATAACTAAGCAGTAAACTTTGTTTTTCTTCTTTTCTTTTCCCATTTGGGTTTTTACTAATTCCCAACCTCCATTTTGCCAAGAAAACCTTTCTTTCTAGCTTCAATTTATTCAAACTCATTTGCTAGAAGTTAAAAAAAAAAATACAACACATCTAAGTCCCCTTCGAATTCACTGCTAAGAAGGAATGATAAATAACTAAAACAAAACAACTGAAAGCCAAAGACTCCTAAAGTTTTAGTAGGTATACCCCTTGACAAACATTCCCTTCTTGGCCTCTTCACTCTCGCCCTCAGCAGAGTATCTTCCAAGTTGAGCCAAGGAGTTTGCTTTAGCGCGCACCAAAAGGGACTTTTGAGCAGCTTCCACATTCTCAGGGTGTCCTTGCCATGTCTTAAGCACAGTGTTCTGAAGAGCCCGTGCATATGAGAAAGAAACATGCCATGGGTTGGGATTTTGGTTCATGGCATTAAGATTTAGTGTTGCTTCCACTTCAGATTGTCCACCAGACAAAAACTGAGAATACAAACAGAACATCGTTTCCAGTTTAACTTAGAGGTTCTAAATTTCAAATTCTTAATTAAGTGTAATCTTAAATGAAAAATAATTGAGATCAGCATCATCATGATGTGCTTGTCATGCATGCAAATCTGATAGTCACAACAATTTATATGAGGAGGTAACAAAAAGGTGCAGTAACTGTACCATGATTCCAGGGACAGCAGGAGGAACTCTTCTTCTAAGCATGGTTAGAGTATATTTGGCAATGGTTTCTGGAGAAGCCTTTTCCTTGTGTTCCGCCCCAGGTGTAACCATGCTAGGTTTGAGCAAAATTCCCTCAAAAAGGACATTGTTTTCAGCCAAATAGAAGAAGACTTCTGACCAGACCTTCTCGGCCACTTCCAGCGTCCTCTCAATTGGGTGGTCTCCATCAAGAAGAATTTCAGGCTCTACGATTGGTACAAGACCGTTGTCCTGCAATGGAACACAAATGGAGCCAGGGAATGAGTGCATTGTGAGGAAAAAACCTTGCTCAAGATAAACAGTAAAATAAGTGTTTTATGTACACTGACGACATCAAATATCGAACCATAAAAGTTCACAAACATAGCAAAAATTACATGGTTACGACTCAATCAAATTTGACACCCTATGCACAAGTTAACATGCACTTAAAATATCTGCTACCTTTGTCACACAAACCAAACTAAACCCACAAACCAAAGTTACTCCCTTCAAATGAAAGAACCCCATATCAGACGGGTACGGTGAACAAGACCAAAGGGACAGATAAAATACAAAAAATTGTATATTACTCTTAAGAATCAGCTAATTTCAGCAAACCCAGATTCAGGGGTACAAGAATACCTGAGAGATAGCAGCATAACGTGCAAGCCCCCACGCTGCTTCCTTGACAGCTAATGCAGAAGGACCACATGGAATGCTAACAACTGTCCTCCTGTAGCCCACAACAAAATTTAAACACAATCTCATTGCATCCAATCAAGAAGAAACTTCCACAAAAGAACAAAGAAAGAATGACTTACCACTTGGCAAATCGAGCACCTTGCTTGTAGTATTCAGCAGACCTAGAAGCCAACCCATCTAACCCTTGGCACCAAGACTCATTGTTTGACCCTGGCAGAGGGACCAGACCCTAAAAAGAGCAAAACTAAAAACATAACCACCAAGCCAGTTTGTAATCAGTGAGACAAGACCAATGGCACTCAAACAACAAACCTTATCAACTTTGATGCCGGGCACAATGTTCTGATCGCGGAGGCAATCCACAAATTTATTTCCATCTGTTGTTGACTGGTAAAGGGTTTCTTCAAAAAGAATTGCACCAGAAATGTATTCACCAAGGCCAGGTGTGGTGAGCAGAAGTTGCCTATAGGCCTGGCGATTCACCTCAGTATTGTCCAATCCAATGGATGCTAAACGCTTCCCACATGTGGCATTTGATTCATCAATTGCAAGAATTCCACGACCGGGAGATGCAATAGATTTCTATACAACCAACAAACAAACAAACAAAAACTAATCAATAACCAATCAAAGGAAATTAATCTATATGTATAATGATTTTATGTCTAAACTGGAATCTATATCAACACAGAACAACAACTCAAAGCACGTTCCAAGGGCTAAACTATTAGTAAAAAGTCAAACACAAGGAAATACTAACGTAAATCAACAACCAAAACCAAAGGATGCACAAGGGGGTGTCCCATAACAGCAAAGTTGAAAACTTTAGAGCACGAGAACTTGAAAATCAAGAGAACTGATAAAGGGCTAGAAAGAACACGATCAAATAAAAGGAGGTTACTCACGGCAGTTTGGACGAGTTCGTGTTGGTAAGAAGAAGCGCGGATCGGAAGAGAGACTTGGCGAGAAGAGGATCCACGGCGAGGAGAGAAGGAATTGTGGGCGATCCACTGGGAAGACAAGGTGTTGAGCTTTGCAGACGCCATGGCCATGGATGCTTAGACTTTAGAGTGAAGAGAAAGAGAAAGTGAAAGAGAAAGTGGTGCTGTATAGTACTATGTTTTTGGTGTTATGAGATTGTGTTGTGATGTGAAAGGTTAATAATAGTGAAGAAGATGAAAAAGAAAGGAGGTTTTGTTTTCTTGGCGACACCGCGGTAGGTGATGTGAGACAGCTCTCAAGCGGCAATACCAAACATGACCAACAACCCACTTTTTCCTATTTTTTTAAATTTTAGCTTTTAATAAAAAAAAAAAACTGGCGTATCATACTTAAAAAAATTATTTATTTTGTAAAAGAATTTATGTTTAATTTCTTTTATATAAAATTCTCTTAAATTAATATCAGTTATATATTGCAAGTGGTATTAATTTTTAGGATTAAAATTTATCATGTTACATGAATAAATTTTTCTTCTATATACTAAAATTTCTTATTTTTGAATTAAATTTTTTTTTCTCTTTAATAAAAAAACACAATCAAAATAGATATTTCTTGTTTTAAATAAAAGATAATATTCCTTGATTTTAGGAGATGTTATTGATAAAATTTGACTTATCTTTAATAATAAAATAATAATTTTAGCTTATTCAAATTAAAATTTTAATCCAAAATTATGTAATTTTGGTGTATAAGAGAAAAATTTATCTCATATAACTGAAAAATTTTAATCCCTAACTTTTATCCAATAAATTAAAGATACTTTGATATCTGACCCAAGAAAAAAAATAGTTAAGAAAAATGTTTTAGATATCAAGAATTCAATCAATCGGAATTAGTGGTTAATGTGATTTGAATGTGATACTTAAGAATGAAATATATAGTTATTTGAGCATCTGACTCGCAAATTAGCTTTCTAATGCCTCTCTCCCGAGCACGGTCAAACCTATACTAAGGGTTGTATATATAAATGATATTTTAATATTATGGTGATTTTTTTTATGGAATATCATTTTAGAAATAATAGTATTTATGCATCATTTAGTCTTTTACTTTTTCACAATATTTTTTCTCCTTTTATTATTTTCATTATAAAGATAATAATAATTTTTTCAGATAAAATTTTCCCCTTTTTATAACAAATATAAATAGATAATGAGGACAATTTTTAGACAAATATTTTGTTTTCCTTTTTGTAGAGATAATTGTATTTCTTCTTTTTTCTAAACAAAATACTTGAGTATCAATTTTTAATAGTTCTTCTTTTATAATATATTATTTCTATTTTAAACGCTATTAATTAATGATTGCATTTACAATTAAATAGTTTTATTTATTGATGTAAGAATTAAAGAGTCTTTGTTAACTTTTTTTTCCCATCAAAGTAAGGTTATTTATTTTGTCTTGAACTTTTGATTCATTAGATAAAAAAAACTCTAACTAATCAAAAATTCAGCAGAAAATAAGTAAAATTTGATTAATGATTATTTTTGTCAATGATCAAAACTTTAATAATATCAATAATTCAACTTTAATTTCATCACATTAACTAATTATATCTCATCACTTGATCATTAAAAGCAAACTTATGAACACTAATATAAAGAATTAAGAGGTTAAATTTAAGACATCATCAAATATTCTGTTTTCTAGCACAATTCTTTGTATATCTTTTTGTTTCTCTCTCTTGTTTTGACATTGAGTGCACGTATCTAAGCAAATTGATATGTAATCCTTGAGAAAGAAAATTGGAATTTAGTTAAAACATTTTTCTTATTTTATTTAGATAAATCATTTTCTGTCTTAAAGTAATGTTTACTCCATTATTTTTGTTTCAAAAATATTTATTTGGGAAGAATATTGCTAAAAAGTAAATTTAATTATAAATTATTTTTTATCTACAAAATAAATATCTTGATAAGTTAATTATGTGACTATTGTTTTTAAATTATAATTATAATGTGTATAAAATTTAACAGGTATAAATTAGTATAAGTTTTAATTCTTTTAATCCCCCTTACGTAAGAACCTCAGTCTCACCTTCCTCCCAGGTTATTTCCATAACTAATGTAAAAATATAAGACGAAAACAACATGATACTTCACTTAGGATGACACCTCATGTAAGTGAGAACAAAACTTTGTTCAGGGTGACGTTTCTCGTTATGCCCAGCGGCAAAAACACCCCATTACATATAAATAGTTTTAAAATCACTCAATTTTGATGCATAATTTTTTTATTACTCTCTATGGTCCTTATTATAAAGCATTGGCCATAAATCACACATATCAATAAAAAGAGTTAATGTAATTGATTTTATTATTATTTTTTAAATGTTACTTATGTTTCAATTTTATCCTTATTAATAATTATTAACTTATTATTGATAATGTGAAAAATATCAAAGTCTAAAAGTATTATACACCACTATCAATTAAAAAACATAAATACTTAGAGAATTTAATAAAACTAGTGGAAAAAAATTAAAAATGCATAGGAATTTGTAAAGTGCCTTATAAAAAGCATCAGTCTTATAATATGAATTAAAGGGAATCCTTATGTTGTAAAAAAATCATAAAACAATATAGTACAAGTTGTTTACATCATATACAACTTAATTTTAAAAATATATTTAAATATAGAAAGGTTTTTGACCATAGGTTTAGTCTAAGCCAAGTTCAAAAATTTAAAATTTTCAAATTAAGAGAAAATTAATTTGACTCACTTGACTCATTGGTCAAATGAGTTGGATTAGATTGATCCACGTAAACTTAAAAATAAAATATTAAGATTTACTAAAATATAATAAATAGTAAGAATTATATTTATGTATTTGAGACATTTGAGTTATAACTTTAATAATAATATTAGTTGCTTGAATGTTTATTTGAGACATTTACCTATTAATTGTATTTATATTTTAATCATTTGATGTTTTTATGAAAAATGTTACTTTTCTAAAATAAAAAAGAGAATTTTTTATTTTATTTTATTTAAGATTATTTTTATTATTTTTAACAATTTGATGAGTCAACCAGTTAACCTGTGATGGGCTTGTGGTAGGATGAATAGGGTTGGTATTTTCATGATTTACTGAAAGGTAAGTCAAGTTGAGTGAGTATGTTTAACACTTAATCTGTGGTGGGCTAACTTTGTGGATTGGATTAACTCATTTTGACACTCCTAACAAAATTAGTTTTTCTTTTAATGATTGGAACAATAAAAACAAAGCAACAACACAAACAACAAAACTAACTCCTAGAAAAGGTTTTCTTTGAAGCTTCAGCGATGAGGAGTTGCATTATCTGAACTGGACAAGATTTCAAATTCGACGAAGACCCTTGCTTGGCTAGCCAGTTCGGGCACTGGTTGTAATTAGTTTAACAACTCATAAATAATGCATCCAAATTTATTAGAATCACCACTTATCTTAAATTCATAAAATATTTAAAATTTACATCTTTTGTAATACAAAATAAGAAAGTTTTCACACACTTTTTTCTTCCTAAAATAAGGGTACATTAGACAATTGTCGTTTAGTTATTTTATTTTTATTTATTTAATAAATATTATTAATTAGTAGGATATTTAATAAAATTTAATTTTAAATTCACATTTATTATGAATTTTAGTGCATTCATTTATTGTACTATATGAAATTATATCGATTTAATATTTTCAAAATAATTTTAAATCATAAAGAAAATTCTACTAATGAATTATAATATTTTAACTAAAAAACTCAATTAAAGATAGCCAATCTAAATAATTAAATATTTACAAGAATATAAAAATTAAAGAATTATTTCTTTAACTTTTTTATTTATCTATAAAATTTGAAAAACATGTATTAGAAAGTTTACAATTATTTGTGCATTCTATTAAATTAACTAAGTTAAACTTTCTTATTATTTAGGAGACAACTTAATTTTTAAAATGATAATTATTTTTAAATTGATTGTAAATATAATTAGTTATAAAAAGTAGAAAAATAATATTTATAAAATGACTTTCTTACCCTATGTTTGGGGAAGGGGAAAGAAAATAAGAGAGAAAATAAAATTTAAATTTAAAATGGAAGAAAAAGAAAAGAAAAGAAAATTTTTATTTTTTCTAAAAGTCAATTACCCTCATTGGTTCCTTTTATTTTCTCTCCAACCAAATAATGGAAAAAACACCATTATCCATGTTCTTTTCCTTTCATTTTTATAACCCTTAAATTATTGGTTTCTTAGGCTAGCAACACATTATTTAATATGTTATTTATAACACACACTTTACTATTAGTTGAAAATTATTGAAAAATATAAAATTGTGAGAGAAAATCATTAAATAAATTATAAGAATTATTTATAATGTGTGATTTTCAATAAATTTCACTCAATAATAAAAAATGTGTTAAAAAATTGTATTATTAATATTCTCATGTTTAAAGTCATGGTAGAAAAAAAATTAGTCCAAGAAGACCATTATTTTCACTTAAGTAAAGTTTTTAAAGTAAACATTTCATAATAAATAAATTACAGACAAGGTTAAATAAATATCAAAAGAAAGAAGAATATAGACAGTATGATAGAAGAAGAAAACAAATAAATAAATGCACAAGACTATCGAGACCAGAGGAAAAAAATTTAACATATTGGTTAAGTTTCTTTAAAACTATTTTTAAAAAATAATAAGAAGAAAAAAAAATGAAATGAATTTTTTTATCTATAAGTAAAAATAACATTTTTATTAATTAATTTTTGAAAATTCACTAATATAATTTCTCTGAAAAATTAGATAATATCTATAAATAAATCAATAAAAATTTATTTTAACTTATTTGGGTGATCTAAATGTTTTTTTTTAATTCTCTAAAAGAAAAATTAGATAACATTTATAAATAAATCAATAAAAAACTTATTTTAACTTAAAAATAAGTTTATTTTCATTTTTTTTTTCTACTTTCTTCTTCTTTCTTAGAGTACTTCTAAAATATATTAGGAAAAAACCAACAAAGATTGATTGAGAAACCCAGAAAGACTAGAGACATGAATTGAACGGTACTGAGGCTTACTTATGCCACCCCCAACAAAGATTGATTCAGAAACCCACAAAGACCAGAGACATGAATTGAACGGTACTGAGGCTTACTTATGCCACCCTCAGCCTCAACCCTCTTCTCTTTCAACATCTGAGAATTCCAATTTCTGTTCTTAGAAGAATTCACAACAACCACCCTTCTCTGTTTTATTTTATTCCTTCACCCTGTGAAAACAAAACAAAAAACAAAACATCATGTCTCAGAACCAGAATGGCAAGTGGGTGCGGATTGCCCCAGAACAAGTTCGAGGCTCCTCCAATGGACACGTGGAAGTGGGAGGTTCCAACAGGCTCTGCATAAACCCTCAGAAAGATCACAAGTCCGAAAGCTATGAGGACCTTCAATTGGAGTTCAATCCTCTTGTGTTCAGTTCTCTGGAGCAGTATTTGCCTCCTCACATGTTGAACCTCTCACGTGAGGTTAAGGTTCAGTATATGAGGAACATTCTTATTAGCTATTTGCCCGAGAGTGAGCGCATTCGGGTGGGTGTGTCACTGTAATTTTGGAGTTTTGCGGGTTTTTTTTCTTCTATTGACTTAACTGTGTTTGAAAAATAATAGTGGGCTGAAAGGGCCCAGATGGGTGTTGGGGTTTCAAAGCCGAGGAACTTTTTCGTTTTTTTTGAATAAAAGATTGATTTTGATGTTGCCCTTAATCAATAACGACGTGTTTGTGGTGCCCTGTTGTGCTGCCTTGCCTACATTGTTGATTGGTTTGGGGAGGATTTTGGGAAGATTTTGATGTTTTTGAAAATTGGGAAAAGTAGTAATGTGAATTGTGTTTCATTTTAGGCAAATGCTAACCGGTGTCCTTAGGATTGGTTAAGGATTGATTAAGGAACTAAAAGGATAAATGTTTTTATTGGGATGCAAAAGATTGTGCTTCTCATGACTTTTTTTATCTTCCCCTATGATTTTCACAACAAATTCTTTCTCCTTTTACCTTTCATTTTATCTCCCTTAATCGATAGCAAACAATTTGGATGATTCTATACTTTTTGACTGCTGAATGGGGGGATGCATGTTCTGAAGATGGTGATGTCTGTTTAATTAAAAAGTTGGTCTTTCATTGAAGATATGGTTTCAAATCATTTACGTTGTCAGTCTTGTCTTCTTAGTTCTTTGGAATAATGCCAATCTTATCTTTCATTTGCATGTTTTTTGTCTGCTGGAGCTTGGAAGTACTTGATTGTGCCTATTTTGATAATGATACATCTGCTATGTATGTTAGTGGGTTTTATGGAAGCTTAATATTCTCAAGCGTAGGAGTCTGAATGATATGGATTTCTGTCTGCAATTGTCGTAGATAAATGTCATAACATGTTATTTGGTTGCTGGTATTAAAAATTACTTGTTAACCTAAGAAGGTAAGATAAATGAGCAGTGTTTGTTGTATTGTTGATAGCAACTTTTACTTAGTATGACAGTGGATATATGTTTATTTTCTTTTTTCCTGGTTTTTCATTTGGTTTTGTTGGTCACTCTTTTGAGTTTTAGTTATTCTATGTTGGATTGAACAGATTAAAAAACACAAGGAATACAGGCACAGGATCATGCTTAACTATCCAGTAAGTTTTCAACTGACTGTCACATTTGCAGTTTTGTTCATTTGTAAATTGAATATTTTGACGGGTTGATTTTGTGATTCTTTTGGAAATTGGGAGAAGTGTTGTTGATGGGATCATTTTTCTTACTTCTAATGGGTGGCATATTTTATTTGGTACTTATCTATGAGAATTTGGAATTAGCACATGTTAACATTAAAACTTTCTGAACCGAGAACAGTTGTACTGTCTCTTTTCTGTATGTAGCATGCATGTTCTGATCATGCTCAATCTTACCCGGTTATTCACTGTTGTTTGTAGCCGCTGTATAAGCAGATATATAGTATGGATGCTGAGAAATTTTTCACACCCTCATTTCTTAGAGCAGTTGAAGAAAATACAGAAGCAAGTTTTAAAAGTATAATGGCTGAACCTCGTAAAGGACTTTATACTTTTGAAATGCTTCAACCCCAATTTTGTGAAATGCTGATGTCTGAGGTATCACATTTCTTTCTTTTCCTTTTCATGCATATATATTTTTATCCGTTCTATATTAGTGTTTTATGTTCTTATCAAGTTCTGATCACTTAGGTGGATAATTTTGAAAGATGGGTCCATGACACCAAGTTCAGAATCATGCGACCAAACATAATGAATCAATATGGTGCCGTTCTTGATGATTTTGGCATGGAATCCATGCTCGACAGATTGATGAGTGATTTCATAAGTCCCATTTCTCGAGGTTATTTTTTATTTTTCGTAATGAGAATGGATTAGAAAATTATGACTGAGATGAAGAAACTAATATAGTGATGTGGACTAACTTTTGCAATTTGAATTTTTATAGTTTTCTACCCTGAAATTGGTGGAACCTCGCTGGATTCCCATCATGGGTTTGTTGTTGAATATGGAATCAATCGGGATGTGGAACTTGGTAGGTTTCTCAAACTAAGGTCATTGTATTGTGGATATGCAATTGCCTGTAATCAGTAAAAAAATGTTTTGAACCTAAATGGAGTTTAATGTTTCAAGCATATCTCTATTTATGGTTTTATATTAATCTTCTTTAATCATTCTTTTTATGGTATACGCATTTACCTGTCATCATGCAGATTTTGATCTATTATTTGACCATAACAAAAGGATAAGAAAATAGTATTGTGTTAGATTTTTCAGATTGTCTGAAATACTGATATATTCGGTCGTTATATTTGTAGCCTCAATGCCTTATACGCCTGTTTGTTTTTTGATTTCTTTGTAGTAGGATACCTGATCTCCCCCCTTAGGATTTTTGGGATGGATGGGGAAAGGGTTGGGAGGGTAAATTTTTCATATCAAGTATGTATTCTCTAATTCGAAAGTTTTTAGAATAGAAGGTAAATTAATCCCCCTCCTTCCTTATTTCCCTCCCAAATCCTCCATCTAAAATAACTGAAGTTCACTGTAGTTTTTTATTGAGACTCCATTAATTCAGGTTCACTCTAACTATCAATGATACTTTGGTTATTTTGGCTTATCTTGGGTTAAATTTAAATGTATGTATTCTTTTACTTTAAATTTTGTCTCTTGTTGCCTTTCTTGTTATTCCATCACAAATCATGATCATTAGATACTTTTCTGTCATGAATTCAATTCTACGATAGGATCTTTTTCCTTCTTATATTGCTTACCTTTGATGCTTACATATTTTGTATAGTGTGAGTGTATCTTGATTTAATTTCTTTGCTGCCCTTCTTTCTGTGTACCTCTCCCAACAAATTAGCTTTATATGCTTTTGTTGAAATCTAAAGAGCAATATTTTTGCAGGCTTCCATGTGGATGACGCAGAAGTCACCTTAAATATTTGCTTGGGAAACGAATTTTCTGGTGGAGAACTGTTCTTTCGGGGTATTCGATGTGATGAACATGTAAATTCAGATATCCAACCAGGGGTATGTTTACTACATTTACGCTGAATAATTTATATCAAACTACATTGATCTCCAGCATA
Organism: Glycine tomentella; assembly: GCA_007407185.1. NCBI lineage: Eukaryota > Viridiplantae > Streptophyta > Magnoliopsida > Fabales > Fabaceae > Glycine > Glycine tomentella. The sequence goes on along the minus strand of PYAF01002933.1, from coordinate 350,608 downwards.
TATCTGAATTCTGTTTTAAACTTAAAATAGAAAATAGCTATGCCCGCTAGTTAATTATTCATACCATTTCACTGTTCCAGATGGTTGTCCCATCCCTATCCCTTGTTCCTAAAAGCTGAAAAAGTTATACTCGAACCAAGTCACAGCTAGCTGTTAAAGTTGGAGAACCCAAGGCCTTATAAATCCCATATCAAAATCTCACACTTCTAATGTTAGACTCGAATCTTTTAGACCTTGCAATTAGATCCTGACATACTATTTATTTCCTAAGTACATTAATGGACAAATACGTTATAAATTTCTGAGTTTTACATTTCATATTATTCTTACTGAAATTGAATAGCATTATGGCAATATTAGAACATTATATTGACAAAAAATTATTGCATTAGTAACAAGTATACGAATTTCATATAGACATATACTTTGTTAAATAAATAACTCTGAACATATCTTTGTAGGAGATCTTTGATTATCCCCATGTTCCAGGACATGCAATTCTTCATCCTGGTCGTCACCGGCATGGCGCTAGACCTACTACATCTGGGAATCGGATGAATTTAATTATTTGGTGTAGAAGGTATTTACATCACTTTTTTTTTTTTTACTACTTGAGGAAATTCACATAGCATGACCCCTTGTTTCACTTAAGCACAAAATTTTCCACACATACCCCCTTGTGACTTTAGATTGCAAAATATAATCATAGTTATGGTCAATTACGCATGCATCGACCTTCATGTTGTCATGCAGTTCGGCTTTTAGAGAGTTGAAGAAATATCGGAAAGATTTTTCTAGCTGGTGTGGAGAATGCAGACGCAAGAAGAAGGAGAAAGAGCGCCTATTAGTTATGGCCACCCAACAGGTAACACTAATTAACAATAACAGCCTTTGAGATGAAAGGAATGACTAAGATTAATGTTAATGTTGTCATCTTCCATATGAAACTAACTCTCTGTGTCATCACTTTGCAGGAATTAATGAACAGGGGAATGCAATCGGCCTCGTGAACTTGCACACACAAATCGTCCTTGTATAGTTTATTCAACATTGAGCTTTTTTACTTTTTCTAGATTCTGGATTGTTTTTAGTGAAACTAAAAAGCACAGGAAACAACACAGCAGAGTCCCATTTCCGTGAGTCATTTTTTCGTTAAAAAAAGGTAACAAGAAATTTATAGGCATGCGTTTCATAGAGTAACAAGAACAGAAAAGGAAAAAATATAGTTTAATATTTGAATGTTTTTAATTTCTAATGTTATTCATAAGGAACTAGGGTTCCTGATTTTTTTCTTTTGGTTTCTCGTTTAGAGCCTTGCCTCTTTATCATTGCATTGGATGCGCTAGTTTTAGCACCTGATGTTGTGAGGTGGATTTGTTGAAATACAATTTCGATGAAAGAGTTGCTTTAATCCTAGCAACTTGTGAATGAGTTGACCATATCTTACATGACAATTTTTTGCAAGAACTCTGCACCACAGAAAAAAAAAGCTTTTTCCTAATCCCGTAGAAGAACAAAGCAACCTTTTCTTTTTCGTTTTCCTCCTCCATGCATACTACATAAATTTGTGATCGGTTACTTATGGCTATGGAGAGTAAAGTTGTAAAAACGACATGTTCAAATGTCAACAAATGAATGAAGTAAAGTTTTTTTCTTCAAATACCTAACAAAAGCAAGGATAATGGGTAGCTGAGCTCCAAAGTCTCAATCTACAACCAATTAATTATCTATGCACAATGTGTAGCCGAGCTGATACAAAATTTTAACTCGTACATCCTTCAAGGCTCAAGCTCTGTAGTGTTGTCATCTTTTACTAGAAGTTTGGCTTGAACTTCTTCTCTTTATAAAGTGGAGATGATACTTAACCGTTACTTCCGCAGACTTTATAAATAGGGGTCTTTGACCCTCTATGAGATGTGATTAGAAGAGGAATGGAAAGTAGAGTCAAAAGAGAAAAAAGTTTTGCTAACTATTTTTTAAAGCATTTTCAAACGGAAACATTTGAACACATTTAGGTTCTACATGATTTGATCAAGTGATCCTCAAGAAACCCATCGAAAACATTACGAACATGTGCTAATCATCCAAGAAGATGTCTGAGATTATCAAGTTCTAGAAATACGATGGGAATAACTATTTTAATCTCTGGAACATCAAATTGTGGGATTTGTTGAAAAAATAGAGTCTAAACATCTTTGTTTAAAAAAATCCAATAATCTCAAGGGTGATATTCTCATTCAACAAGAGGAGAAGACACATTCCTTAATTTTGTTCTCTTTATTAGATGTGGTTGCTAAAGAACATGTTGTTGCCGGGCTTGTGGCTGAAACTAGAGAAACCAGTGACAATACAACAGTCTTCAAAGAATAAAAATTCTGATTTATGCTTGAATGGATAAAAAGAAAGTCAATTTTGTCTCATAGAATTTAATGATAAATTAGTATCTAAATTTTATAACTGAATGTCAAATTAGTCCTTAAATATTATAATATAATGATAAAATAATTTTACAAATTTAATGACATGATAAAATTGTCACATTTTTTTATACATATAAAAACTAAATTAGATTTTTTGTTTTTCAAAAGCTTAAATTATCATCCGTTTAGATATTCAAGGACCAAAATAGTCATTTATTAAAAAATCTATGAATTTTTTTTAATAAATTATAGATATGAAAAAAAAACAATACAATTAAAAGCAAAAAGATAACAAAATAAGTGATAGAACATAGAAAGAGAAAAAAAAACAACATTATTATTATTATAATAAAAATTTAACATATGAATAAAGTTATTAGTTTTACATAAAAGAGAAGGCTAAAATACAATATTGAACTCCTATTTTATCCAATTCGCATTTTGATCATCTATTTTAGAATAGATACATTTTAATTCACAAATTTCCCAAAATTTATTTATTTCATAAAATTTGAAAAGGATTATGTTTGAGATTCCTGTAAAATTTGAAAATTATTAATTTTGTTCTCATAAAATTATTCCTATTAATTATTTTACTGTAAAAGTAAAACATATTTTTGTTAATCCTTAATGGTAATTTGGTTAGACTATTCCCTGATCAACGGAGTTAATTACTTTCTCACTCTACCTTCTCAAGTACATTCAAAAGACATCATAATCAAGTGTTGTTTCATCTTCCCCCTAATATCACTTGATAGTGCAAGAAAATGCACACGAAGTGATGAAAAATTATAATTTTTTGGAGTGTTTAACCTTCAAAGTTTGTTTAATTCATTTTGTGGGGTTTAATCATCACCATTTATTTAATTCATTTTTTATTTAATTACACGTGTAAGTTTTTTAGTCACGTCAAATTACCATCTAACGAGAAATTACTACTGAGGACTAATTAAAATATGTTTTATTCTTACATGGATTAAATTAATATGAAATTTTTATGAAATAAAAAATAAATACTTTTCAAATTTTACAAGAATTCCAAACATATTTTACCTTTATATATATATATATAATGATGTTATTTATTTTGAAATATACTTTACAAAATATATCTTAATTTAAGTTTTACATTTATTTTGTTGAACAATTTACTTGTACATAATATTAAAATTGACATATTACTATATTTTTCTATATCCTAATTTGAGGTGCCCTTAGGTATGTTTGGATTGGTGGCAAAGAATGAAATGAACAGGAATATAGTGGAAGGGGAAGTTGTTTGATTATTTGATTTGTAAAAATTAGAATGAAACATAATAAAATAAAATATGATGGATTATGATTTATTTCATTGTTTAATCCCAATTTTCTTTTCCTAATTTTGGAATGTACTTGATAAAATAAAGCTTTTAGAATGTAAAATAATTATTTTATTTTTTAAAAAAAATTGTTATAAAAAAATGATAAAATAAAAAGACACGAATAGGATATCAGTGACATGCTTAGACAACTAACAAGATTTACCTAAAAGATTATACTAGATGGACTCAAATAATAAACAAGAGTTACAGCTATTCAACTGGCTCCTAGAGTCTAGGATGAAATAAAGTTTTCAAATTATGAAATTTTAACTTAATCATAATTAATAAACCTGATAAAAATAATATATGTAAAAAAATATAAACCACTGTATTATTACGTGACGTCCCTTTCTTGTCTTTTCTTTTCGCGGATGTGAAAACACACGACCATGTCGTCGCAGAATCAGAATAGGTCGTTGGAGCAAGCTGGACCCTCCGGCTCCGGTGGACAGGTGGGAGTGAGAGTAGTGAATTGGAGTGGTTCCGATAGGCTCTGCGTAAGCCCTAAGCGAGATCACAAGCACGAAAACTATGACGACCTTCAATTCGAGTTCAATCCTAATATCTTCGCCTCCTCATATGCTCAACCTCTCACGTGATGTTAAGCTTCACTACATCAGGAACATTCTTCTTCGCTATTTGCCTGAGAATGAACGCAATTGGGTGCACCTTTTTTTTTAATTAATTAAAGTTTTCATTTTTTTTATTCCCCTTATTAATCAATAAGCTATAGTTTGTTATTCTATGTTCGATTCGACAGATTCAAAAGCTGAGGGAATACAGGATAAAAATCATATTGAATTATCCAGTAAGTTTCTCAACACATGTGAAAATGACAGTTTTTGTTCATTTGTAAATTGAATATTTTGATGCTTTCATTTTATGATTCTTTTGATCTTTTCCTAAACTGTGGCATGGGATAGTTTCTGTTACACTTTTAACAGCACATGCTAAACTTAGAATTTTCTGAACTGATAAAAGTCATGCTGTCTCCTTTCTGTATGTTCCAATCTTACCAGTTACTCACTTTTTTTTGTAGCCGCTGCATAAGGAGTTATTTACTATGGAAGCTGAGAACTTTTTCGTACCATCATTTCTCAGAGCAATAAAAGAAAACACAGAAGCGAGTTTTAGAAGTATAATGGCTGAACCTTGTAAAGGAGTTTATACATTTGAAATGCTTCAACCACAATTTTGTAAAAAACTGATGTCTGAGGTATCACATTTCTTTCCTTTCCTTTCATGCATATATATCATTTTTATCTGTTCTATATTAGTGTTTTATGTTCTTATCAAATTCTGATTGCTTAGGTGGATCATTTTGAAAGATGGGTCCATGGTACCAAACTCAGAATCATGCGACCTAATGCAATGAATAAAAATAAACATGGTGTTATTCTTGATGATTTTGCCTTTGAAGCCATGCTTGACAGATTTATGTGTGATTTCATACAACCTATATCTCGAGGTTATTTTTTATTTTTCTTATTGAGAATGAATTAGAAAATTATGATTGAGATGAAGAAACTAATATAATTATGTGGACTCACTTTTGCAATTTGATTTTTTTTTTTTTTATAGTTTTCTATGCTGAATTTGGTGGATCCTCGCTGGACTCTCACCATGGTTTTGTTGTTGAATATGGAATTAACAAGGATGTGGAACTTGGTACGTTTCTCAAACTTAGGCCACTTCTTTGGATGGAATCTGTAATGAATATTTTTGAACCTAAATGGAGTTTAATGTTTCCAGCATGTCTATTTTTAATCATTCTCTTAATGTTTCAAACATGTGGAATGTGCATTTACCTGTCATCTTGCAGATTTTGATTCTTTTATTTGACTGTTACAAAAGGATAAGACAATAAAAAAGCATTAGATCTTTCAGATTGTATGAAATACTTAGATATTCAGTTTTGTTATATTTTTAGCCTCAATGTCTTGTATGCCTGTTTTGTCTTATAATTTCCCTGTAGTAGGATGCATTCTTACCCCGAATGCTGTATATATATATATATATATATATATATATATATATTTTTTTTTTTTTTTTTTTTTTTTTTTTTTTTTTTTTTTTTTTTTTTTTTTTTTTTTTTTTTTTTTTTTTTTTTTTTTTTGGGGGGGGGGGGGGGGGGGTTCATTGCAAATATATATTCTCTAATTTGAGAGTTTTTTAGAATGGAAGGAATAAAATGTCAATTTATCATGAAATTCCAAATTTCCAATCATCCCTTATCCGTTTTAATAAATACTTTATGATTCTCTTAATTCAAAAATGAAAACTTTAGTCCTCCCTCCCTCCATTCCCTCCCAAACGCTCCATCTAAAACAGCTTAAGTTCATGATAGGATCTAGTGCTGCTGTTAGTAATAGCTAGGATTGCTGTTAGTAATATTTTGTAATATGCTGTTGCTGTTAGTTAGTTAGGGTGAGGGATTATAAATAGCAAGGGAGGGCTGAGCAGAGAGGTAGCGAGAAGCTGAGAGTAATTGGGAGGCTGAGTGTACTCGAAATCACTCAACATTGTACTCTGAGTATCATTCAATAAAGATTCATTCCCTTTTCATTCTTTCTTCTCTTTCTGCCTGGTCCAGTTCGTAACACTGGTATCAAAGCTCCAATCTTGGGGCTTGTGAGGTGAATGGGAACGAAGAACAACAATAAGATGGACGCAAGAATAGAGGTGTTGGAGCGCGCACTAGACGAAACGCGAGAGGCTACGCCACGGAATTTCGAGTTGATGGAGACCAATCGGGTTGCTATTGAAACCCGACTGGGTTCGATTGAGGAAGTGTTGCAGCGTTTGGCGGCGACCTTGGAGAAGGCCGAGACGGAAGGGCCGGTTCCGGTGAGGGGTGCGAAAGAAAAAACCAAGAATGACGGCGGAGAAGAGATGCGATAGTGGAGGCAAATTGAGCTTCCGATTTTTGGGGGAGAAGATCCAGTAGGCTGGGTCGCGTGGATCGAACGCTATTTCCATCTTCAGGGAGTGCGGGAGGTGGAGAAAATGGATGCGGTTTTAGTGGCTATGGAGGGAGAGGCTTTGGCATGGTTTCAGTGGTGGGAAACGTGGAGCCCATCGCAATCTTGGGAAGGCTTCACACAAGCTTTGATTCAGAGATTTCAAGGTATGAGTGTGGCTAATCCATTCCAAGTTCTGTTATCTTTGAAACAAGAAGATAACGGTGCAGAATTATATTGGACAATTTGAAAAAAATGTGGGAGCTGGAAGGGGGCTGGATGAGATGTTCTTGAAGGAGGTATTTTTGAAAGGGTTAAAAGAAGATAACGGTGCAGAATTATATCTGATAGTATGTTGTATAATCAGGTATGTCCGTATGTGAAGTCTTTTTTTAGTTTGTGGACAGAAAATACTAATAGCTGAAGTTCACCAATAGGAATTGTAGTCAAGGACAGTTATGTGTAGAAAATAATTGCCAATAATTATGTATTAGGGCTGTATATCTGATAGTAGGTTATGTAATCAGTTATGTCCGTATGTGAAGTCTTTTTTTAGTTTGTGGACAGCGAATACTCTCTGGGGAAGACTTTTGTCTCTAGGACACAAGTGTATTGTTGTATTTGTGTAATAGTTGTATCGTCTGTGATTTCATTGTTCAATGTTATCTATTATTACTTTTGTCAATCGATGTTCTATCAATTTGGTCCAACCTGCCGGATCAAAAGGAGGGAATTCTTCTGATCAGTGAAGAGAAAGATCATGGTGCGTGTGATATAAATGCTAGATGAATTGGAAGAGAAATTGAAAGGGCTGGAAGCCAGAGTTGAGGCTTGGGTTGGGGTTAGTTTGGATGAGAAATTGGCAAATTTTGAGAAGATTTTGTTAGAGATGAGAATGTTAATGGGCAAGTGTGCAGAAGAGGAGAAAGGATCGGATTCAATCATTCAAGACATAGATGAGTACCGTATGGCAGTTAAGAAAGTTGAATTGCCATCTTTCAAGGATATGACCCTAGTGGGTGGATCACTAGGGAAAAAGCTTATTTGAAGTTCAGAATATTAGTGAAGACGTAAAGATTAAATTAGCAAAGTTGACGTGAAGATTAAATTAGAAAAGTTGACATGAAGATTAAATTAGCAAAGTTAAGCATGGAGAGAGAGGATTCTACTATCCATTGGTTTAATCTTTTGAGAGAAACAAAAGATGGACTTACATGGGAGAAGTTGAAGTGAGAAACGGTGACAAGGTTTGGGGGGCGGCAATATAAAAATCCTTTACAAAAACTGACCAAGTTGAAACAGGAGGGATCGATGGAAGAGTTTATAGAAGCATTTGAATTTCTCTCGTCACAAGTTAATCGTTTAGTTTTTTTTTTTTTTTTTGAGGAGTTAATCATATAGTTGAAGAACAATATTTGGGTTATTTTTTGGGTGGGTTGCAACCTGAAATTAAGCATTATCTGCAAACTGTTCGACCCAAAACAAGAATTCAAGCTAGGCAATATGCATGAAGTATAGAGGTAAAAAGAAATGGGATCTTTGTAGTGTTTCAAAGCTATCAAAGTGGTTGTATGGACCACAAGGTGATGCCGGATCAAGTATTACAATTAAGGTGAGTGGAACCCAAAATCATTCCAGTCCAGGGTCAAACTCAAATATCAACCAATCTGGCCAAAATGAAAGAAATTCATCTGTGGCATTCTCAGGGAGAAGAACAGAGGGTGAACAGTGAAATTCAGCAAAGGGCAATTAAGGCCTGCGCCGTTGAACATGCCAAGAATTGATGGAAAGGAAAAGCAAGGGTTTATGCATTAGGTGTGGAGAAAAGTTTCATCCCTTACATCAATGTGCAGAGAAACAATTAAGATTGGTACTTTTGGGAGACAATGAATCCCTAAATTAAGATGGAGAAGTAATTGCTATTCAATTGGATAAAGATAATGTGGAAGAACCAGTTTCCAACTTTCAGCCTTGGGAACAGGGCTTATTTTTCAGCATGTAGTAATGATATGAACAAATAATCATGGGCAAATATGTGTAGAAAATAATTGCCGGTAGTTATGTATTAGGAGCATCTGAGCCCATTTGTTTAAACTTTTTTTTTTTTTGAAAAACACTTTTTTTAACAAAATAACCAGTTTTCTGCTTTTTTAACAAGCAAATCCTATTTGCTTCTTAAAAAAAATATTTTTTTCAAAACTGTTTTTTTTTTTTTTAACATTTTTTTAAAGTTTGAACAAACTGACCTATATCTGATAGTAGGTTATGTAATCAGTTGTGAAATTATTTCATGTTTGTGGACAGATAATACTACTCTATGTAATGTCTCCGGAGAACAAGTGTATTGGTGTAATAGGAGACTTTTTTCTCTGGGACAGTAAATGTATTGTTCTATCGTGTGTGATTTCAGAGTTCAATATTTACTTTTATTACATTTACCAATTGGAGTTCTATCATTCACTATATTTGATGGAGACTCAATTAATTCAAGTTTACTCTAACTGTCAATGATATTTTGGTTATTTTGGGTTATCTTCGGTTAAAGTTAAATGTATCTATTCTTTTGTTTTAAAATTGTCTCTTGTTGCCTTAATTGCTGGTTCATTACAAATCATGATTATTAGATACTTTTCTCTAAGGAATTCAATTCTATGCTAGATCTTTTTCCTTCTTATATTGCTTACCTTTGATTGATGCTTACATTCAAAGGAATTCAATTCTGGTGTGCTTTACTTTCTTTGCTGCCTGTCTTTCTGTTTACCTCCCAACAAAATAGCTATATATGCTTTTGTTGAAATCTAAAGAGAAATATTTTTTCAGGCTTACATGAGGATGAGGCAGAAGTCACCTTAAATGTTTGCTTGGGAAAAGAATTTTCTGGTGGAGAACTGTGCTTCCATGGTGTTCGATGTGATGCACATGTAACTTCAAATACGCAACCAGAGGTATGATTACTACCTTACTATTATGGGAAAATTATATTTATGCTGAATAATTTATATCTAACTACATTGGTCTCTAGCATACATCTGAATTCTGTTTTAAACTTAAAAAGAGAAAATAGCAATGCCTGCCAGTTGATGATTCATACCCATTCAGTGATCTGGATGGCTCTCCCATCCGTATCCCTTGTTTCTAAAAGCTGAAAAAGTTATACTTGAACCACATCACAAAAGCTACCTGTTTAGTTGGAGAACCCAATAAATACCATACCAAAATCTCATGCTTCTAATGTGAGACTAGCAATTAGATCCTAACATACTATTTAATTTTTAAGTACATTAATGGACAAATGCGTTACAAATTTGAGTTATACATTTCATATTCTTCATACTGAAATTGAATAGCATTATTGAAATATTAGAAACATGATATTAACAAAAAATTATTACATTAATGGTGAGTATATGAATTTCATATAGACATTTACTTTGTTAAATAACTCCGAACTATATCTGTAGGAGACCTTCAATTATTCTCATGTCCCAAGACATGCAATTCTTCATCCTGGTCGTAACCGGCATGGCACTAGACCTACAACATCTGGGAATCGGATGAATTTAATTATCTGGTGTAGAAGGTATTTGCATCTTTTTTTTAGTACTTGAGGAAATTAACACAACATAGCCCTTTGTTTCACTGAAGCAGCAAATTTTTCACACGTCCCCTTATGACTTTAGATTGCAAATTTATAAGCATAGTTTTGGTCAAATTACTTAATGCATCAACCTTCATGTTGTCACACAGTTCAGCTTTTATAGAGTTGAAGCGATATCAAAGAGATTTTTGTAGCTGGTGTGCAGAATGCAGACACAAAAAGGAGGAGAGAGTGCGTTTGTCAGTTATGGCCGCCAAACAGGTAAAACTAATTAACAATCCCAGCCTTTGACTAAGATTAATGTTCAAGTTGTCATCTTCCATGAAACTCATTCTCTCCTTGTCTTCACTTTGCAGGAATTACTAAAAAGGGAAATATAATTGGCCTCGTGAACTTGCACATGTAAATTGTGATTGTATAGTTATTCACATCATTGAACTTCTTTTCTGTTTCTAGATTCTGGATTATTTTTAACGAAATGAAATATGATTGAAGTTGCAAGTTATAAACATGACGAAATTGTTACCCGAACCAATAGACATTTTTTTAAACAAAAAAACTGACCGTTGCAAAAGATTTAGGGAAGAAATCCCAACTAAATTGACACCCCTCACGAAAATCAGCATATAACGGAAATATCATTCAACCAAAAAAGATAACCCGAACATAAACCTAACCCATGGAAACATAAATTATTTGAGTTATTAATAGGGTGAATGCGAGTAGTAATGTTCCTGAACTCATGGTAATACCATTTAAAATACTTAAATACTTTTAATTTCTTGTGACTTAAGTTACTCTAATTTGTTTTTAGCAAAAAATATTAAAAATCATTTATTTTTAGTATAAATATTTTCTTTTTGAAAGGACAAATTTTTAGTATCTCCATATATAAATTTAAGAACTTTTGTTGGACACGTGTTAAGTCCTTAATCATCCAGTCTTTCCTACACAAACAAATAAATATTTTAAAATTACTTATTTTTTCTATAAATATGTTTCAAAATTAGTAAATCATCCTTTTATGCTATGATTTTGAATAACATTTTTATTTTAATAATTGAATGAAATAATTTTTTCTTAAAAACAATCCCTAAAAGTGCATTTTGTCAACAAGCTGCTCAGTTGAAATCCATGATCAAAATTGATTTGTTTATTTTTTTTCTTTACTTATCTGGCTTCCACTCTCTTTGTTTTTTATTCTAATTGTTTCAATAATTTTAAGGAGACAAAGTCGTAGTGACTTTTCTTCATTTTTGGCTTTTACCGTTTAGAGTTCGCCATTTGTTGCAAAAGAAAATTTTGTGGAGGTGTAGAACTGCACGGCCAAGATTATGTTTAGTTTACTTTTCTTTTAAAGGTAAAATTCAAGACTTCATTATGAAAAAAGTATAAGGTTGCACACAAGGAGTGTCCAAACCATGCCAATAAAAGTACATCAGAAAGAAAATAGAACACATGAGGCCCCCTTTTGTTGGCAAAGTTACAACAAATCCCACAACTATCTACATGAAAGCATAAAGGACCAGCGTATAAGTCGAGCATTTCTCGTGTGATGCTCCCAAACGCGGACCAAAAACTGCTTCAATTAGTGACCCCTTCACTCCAGAATAGCAAACTTAGAACCCTCCATACACAAGAATTCGTGTTCACAGCTGGTGGGGACTGCAGAGCCCAGCCCTGATCACGCGAAGAGGACTCCAACAGCTTCAAGGCACACAAAAATACATGAATAATATGCATGGGTTATGATATGCATGACTGTGGGTCATTGCACCAACATGAAAAGGGGTAAGAAAAGCTACCTTGCAAGATATCCAATGCCATGATAAAATCTTCACCTTCTGCAGCAGAACTCACATCCAGCTGCCGCTGTGCACACACTTAAAGCCTAATTAAATTCAATGAACCAAATTAAACAAACTCAATAAATTAAACGGAACTTAAATAAATAACTTCACTCCTCACAAGATTTTCTTAGAAAATTATTTTATTTTTTTATAAGATTCTTTTCTAACTATTTATTATACTAATTTAATATATATATATATATTAAAGTATATTTATTTTATTAACAAACTTGTTAGTCAAAAAATAATAATTATTTAAAATTAATTAGATAAACTCTTACTATCACTAAGGTTGAAGAGAATAAGTAAAAATTAAGTGAGAAACAAATAAATAGAAAGAGAGGTATTATCACCATTAATGTCATCACCGTCATCATGGTTATTGTCACCATCATTAATACTAACAATACCACTTCTGCCATCACAACCACCACCAACGTCACCAATAACAACGCTACACCACCACCCCGCCACCACTATCACGGACATTGCTATCATCATCATCACCACTAATACCATATCTGTCACTACCACTGTCACTACCACTAATGTCATCTCCACCACCACCACCATCGTCACGGTCACTATTGCCATGACCACCACCAGTATTTCTACCATCGTCGATGCAGATATCACTATCATACAAAACATTCTTATACTAATTTAAATACGATATGAAACTTTCAAAATAAATTTATTTGAAACTAATAATATTTTAAAAATTGATATAAATTTTTTAAAACAAAAGCTAAAAATTAATTTTTCTTAAAAATTTTTTGAAAAATTCAACTTAAAAACATCCCAAATTAGACATGGCAACGGGGCGGGGGCGATATTGCAATCCCCGCCCCTAACTCAAAAACCTGTCCCCACCCCCGATCCCTGTCGGGTTTTAAAACCCATCCCCATCCCCGTCCTCGCTGGGGTCATGTTTTCCACGCCTCGTCCCGTCCTTGCTATTTGATTAAAATTTAAAAAAATAAAAAAACAATATAGTTTTTTATTGAAAAAATCAGACGAAAAAACTAATTACATAACCAAAAAAAATAATAACAAACTCACATTTAAAATATGAGATCATAATTTAAAAATTACAAAACAAAATCAATCAATTCAATTAAAAAAATTAGAAAATAATATATTTTTTAATTTTTTTAATATTATTTATTACGGGGAGGGGGCGGGGGTGAGACGGGTATCAATAATCCCATACCCGCCCCGTCCTCGCTTTTGGCTATCGGGAAAAACTTGAATCCCGAACCCGATAAATTCGATTTTTCCCAATTAAAATCGGAGCGGGATGCCTATCCCAAATTTTCCTAAAATCAATTTGTTATTAAAACAAATCCGAATCGGACCCAGTAGTCAAACCTTTCAAACCGGATATGCCGTTGACCTGGTCAAAGTTGATCTGGTTTTCGGTTGGACCAATCCGGCCTAGTCGGTTTTCAATTTTTTTAAAAAAAGATTTTGAGAAAAAAATTGGATTTTTTTTAATTTAAAATTTGAAATTAAATAAAATTTTCTTACTTAAATAATATTAACTATATATTAATACATAATAAATATAAATATAATTTAAAAATTTTAATATATATTGAATCTATGTCAACTAATAACTGGTTTACTTGTCTAGTATCTCAATTCGGACTCCATTTCACAAGGATCCCTAAAATATCATAGTAACCCATCAGGATATGGGAATTCTCTTCCAAACAATGGTGCCAAGAAACTCAAATCTCCCTCCGTCCCTCAACTCATTAGCAATGGCAACATACTATTAACACTCCTCTTGCTCCCTCTCCACCGTCCCGCAATTAAGATTCAAATGGCATTTCCCAAAGCCTCAAAGGCGAAGCCAAAATCCGCGAGATCCCGAATACTGCTCCTCGCGGCAGCAGTGACAGCAATTGCGCTTCTCTTCCTGTTCTCCTCTCTTCTTTCCACCACCGTCTCAAAAGCCAACCTCTTACAACAGCGACGACAACAACAGCCCTTCGAAAAGTATCTCTATTGGGGCACCCGCATCGACTGTCCCGGAAAACACTGCGGATCTTGCGAGGGCTTGGGCCACCAGGAATCCAGCCTCCGTTGCGCCCTCGAAGAAGCCCTCTTCCTCGGCCGGTACAATCCCATCTTTTAAATTGCCCGGACCGAGATTCAGTCCAATAGTTAGCAAATGACCGAAGTTTATGGGATATCTTGGATTCCACCAGGGAGCCAAAGACCCTCATTACTGTGGTTATGCATAAAAAATTACTTTCGCAATTGCATTGTCCCTCACCTTACAAGCCAGTTTTGTTGTGTTGAGTTATACAAGTCTTAACCCACGTTCTAAGACATTGCAGTTACGGTTAGAGATACAATTAATTAGTTAGTTAGTTACGAGTTTGTTTCGTATCACATGTTGCATAGAAGTCGAGTTGGTGGCTTCATCTTTCAGTTTTCTATTAATTCCATTTTACTGATTCTCTTCGCTTGGGTTCTACCATGTTTCGTTATATTTACTAAAGACGAAGATTAAATACAGTTCTATAGGTGATATAGTAGCTATTGTCCAATTAGAATTGGAGTTTTACCTCGATAATCTAGGTTGACATTGAATGCAAGCCATTGTTACGCAGGTGAAACTCCAATTTTGATTTGAGAACAACACCACAAACACCTAAGGGATTGCATCTACTTTTTTGTCCTTACTAAGATTAAATGAATCTTATCAACACATTCTTTTAACTCACTGTTAGCTGTAATTCATTAAGAATTACAAAATTATGTGTGTCCTGTTGTTTTATTTGACGAGTGTTACTTGTGATTTCAATGAATTTCGGCCAAGAAGAGATAGTGTATTGCTAGGAGCTATTATTGTGGTTGTGAACATCAATTTGAAAGCTTAATTGTAGTTAATTGAATCATGAGGACTGATTTGGAAATACCAATTGATGTTGTTATGCGGTGGTTGCAGAACTTTTGTGATGCCTTCGAGGATGTGTATTAATCCCATCCATAACAAGAAAGGGATCCTTCATCATTCCACTAATGCCAGTTCCGAGGAACTGTGAGTTGCTTTATTATTGTTAAATATGCGTTTGTTGTACTTTTTCATTGCAATGTTTTGTATGTTTAACTGGTCTTGTGCTTTTTTATTTTAATTTGATTTTATGTGCTAGGTGGGATGCAAGTTCTTGTGCCATGGACTCTTTATATGACACAGAACTTATGTCAGGTACTGTTCCTGTGATTTTGGACAATTCGAAAGAGTGGTATAGGGTTCTATCGACTAGCATGAAGTTAGGAGCCAGAGGAGTTGCACATGTGGAAGGAGTTAGCCGGTTTGAACTTAAAGAAAATAGCCACTACTCAGATTTGTTGCTCATAAACAGAACTGCTAGCCCTCTTTCTTGGTAGGTTCTTAATGGAGAACTATGGGTGATTTATTTTATTATATTGCAAAATAAGGTTGGTTTGTGTAATAGTAAGTGGGGTATGTTCCTATAAGAATGGATCTTATTTGATATTTTACCCAATTTATTTAAGAAACAATAATGATTGCCTTTTAGCTTGGAAAAAAATACAAATTTTCCGTATTCAATTTGTTATGCTTGTCAAGCTGAAAATATGATATTGATCCTTATTATTTGCACCATTTCTGTAACTACAGCCTTTTTGAAGGCTTTTGAAATTTCTTATTCCTACTAAAGTGTCTTCACCTTTAGTCCACATTGAAATGTTAAATGTGAATTAATTTAACCTAAGTTTTCTCTTTAAAAGAATCCAATTCGAACTTGCAGGCTTGCAGAAGTTGATATATGATAGAAAGACATTTGTTGATGGGAATTTAATAATTCCTTAGTTATTAAACTGATGTACATAACAAGGACTAATGAGTTTAAAATATGCCCAATGTGGTTGACTTTGATATTTTAATTGTATCACAACTAAGTTGATTTGTAAATTGTGCCTTGCAATAACTGGCAAAATGATGCTGCTGTGTAGATGATTGCTCGTAAAATTTGTTGTTATATACCATGGGTACAGATTCTTCGTAAAGTTATGTCCATTTTCTGAGGTGCTAATGACTTTCCAGGTTTATGGAGTGCAAGGATCGAAACAACCGCAGTGCCATAATGTTGCCATATTCATTTCTTCCCTCAATGGCTGCAGGGAAACTAAGAGATGCAGCAGAAAAGGTCCATCTGCTACATAGTCTTTTAAAGTCCTTAATATTTTCATCAAGGGTTATAGATTTTGAATCTATTATTGGAGCATATAACTGTTAGAATGTAAATATATTTTCCTCTTCTACGTTGGATTTGGATATTTGTGTCAATCAGAACCTAAATGAGTTATTTCAAGGGGGTATGCCAGACTAGACTCTCATGCCTATGCTTTTGGTAGATTAAATGGAGGTTGTAGACTTGTAGTCTACAGGATTTCTTGAGCCTATCCTTGAAACACATCCTTTTGTGGGCTAGCTTGTTGCAATATGTCAGCAACAAGTGGATTTGACTACATGAGACCTAACTTTTCTGATGTATCTTTTATTCACAAAATATATCAATTTAATTGAGCCTGTTAATTTGTCCTTTTAGCTAAATTTTTGGCAACTCTTAATGCATAGGTGAATGAAGAAATTTTATAGGATAATAGGGCTGTGAGATATCCTGTAAATGGTAAGGAATAAATAAGAGTAGCAAGAGAATAGATATCCCAAAAAGTGGCATGGAGCAGCCAACCCCAATAACACTATAGCAGGTAGCAAGATGATTGTATTTTGAAGTTTTAAGATACACCTAACATAGATTATACTACACAGATATATGCTGAAAAAAACATACGTACAAGTGAAGACATTCATGGGTAATGACCAAAATTTAGAGTTTGAGAACTAAATACACATGCCAATAACAACAAAATAAAGGAATCAAACAAGTTTAAGCCTCGAAAACTTTGAGCATCTAAATACTCTAATTCTAATACAGGTTTTTTAATAGTTATTATCATCTTCATCTCCAACATCTGCCATCTCTTCCTCATTTTAGCTTTCACAACTACTTTTGTAGATCTCTTCCTCCTCTCCGATATCTTCATCAAGACATTCTTCTTCTTGTATAACTTCATTTTCTTTTCCCTTAGAGCTTGAAGGCCTAGAACTAAAAGCAGTTGCAACTGTCTTCTTTGATCTTGTTTGCTGCCTAGTGTATGTTAAAAGCTCTCTAATGCCAGTTGCATTGGCAACAGCTCCCCAAGTCCAGGTATCATCATTAAACACCAAGTCATCATCAGCACCTTCATCACCTCTATCCATTTCTTCTAACAACCACTCATTACTATCATCGACACCATTTAGGAGAAAGGGATCCATCCCATCATGACACTCAAAATGTTCTTCGAGAGTTTAGTTATATTAATGAAAACGAAGTCTTGCAACCTTGATGCCCAAAACGGTCTGACATATTTGGCTTTCTTGGCAGTGGTAGTGGGGTCACATGATGCTACACTTGAAGTTGCATTTCTTTTTCCACTTTGAATATTCCAAATTTCTTCCACTTGTTCAGCATTGTTTTCTTGAGGCTCAATCAAGAATGCTTGGGTTTCTTTGTGCAGGCTTCTCTGAGTATGTTTATCACTTTGGAAGGAGTCTTTCTACAACTATCAACGTCTTCCCTCATTCTCATTTGATGTCTCTTTGTTTGGGTAATACCACTGGTGATGGGTTTGCCACAAAAGTTGCAAGTAATAGCCTCTATATTGTTGATGTCTTTTAAACTATTTCACTGCCAAGATATATTCAAGATATTAAAGAGTAGGCTTTACAAATGCATAGGTAGAGACGGATGTAGAGGTGTAGAGGCAATGCTTTGTGGTGTTCCCTGTGGCTGAGTGGATGAAGCTTTTACTGATTCAACATTTTAGAGAGGTTAAAGGACAGATTAGAGAAGGAAACGGGATGAGCACGCCAGAAAATGGCCGGAACAGACGGATGTTCACCCAATATTGTGGGTGCCACCAGAAAACTGGTCAGAAATGATCTGCACCCCGGATTCTGGCTGCAAATTGTCCTGGGCCACAGGGAATCTTGCCAGAAAGAGCTGGGGTTTGTTGGAGATGGTGAGGGGTAGGGTTTTGAGTGGTTAAATGTAAAGGGGGACAATATCCCAAGTTTAACCCCCTAAAACATCTTTAAATTACTCAAAACCAAGTACAAACAGGGTTTTATGCCCGTTGGGAAGTTGCAGTTGAGATGACTGCCAAAAAATTGTGCAAAAACGGCTGCGATGTGCACTACTCCAGCTGTGACAGTGAAGTATGATGTTAGAGGGGCCAAAGAAGTGGCAGGTGTTTGCGATGCTCTACAGTGACGCCATAGCGCCACCATCACATGATTTAGAGCTTTGGAAAAACTAATTTTTATTGGTAAAATTCTTGGAGCCAAATTTAGGTTCAATTCAATTGTCACTAAACAACAATAGCCTTATCTCATTAGTGAAGTTCACTACATGGATCATACGACATCATCGGGCTTGGTTAGAAACCAAAAGAACTATGAAAAAAAAACTAACTTTTAGCGGCAAAATTCTTGGAACTAAATTTTGGTTCAATTCTTGTCACTATACAACAATAGCCCATTTGATGAAGTCAACTACATGGATCATACGATGGCATTGGGCTCGATTAAAAACCAAATTCTCAAGAAGGATATTATTCACCATGGTCCATGAGATCCCTTTTAATAATTTTTTCCAATATCCTTCTTAGTCTCCCTCTACTTTTCACAGGGAAAAAAACCATTCAATCTACTCTCCTTAGTGATGCTTCCAGTGGTCTTCTTTGCACATGTTCAAACTATCTTAATCAACTTTTTGTGATCTTTTCCTTGATAGTTGCCACACCAATATCTCCTCAATCCTCATATACAATCATCTTAACATACTCAGTTTTGCTTCTCCTACCTTTTTCTCTTATTATCCCTTTAAAGCCCAACATTCATTAAGATAGAGTACAGCTGGTCTGGTCACATAGAACTACAATAAAACCTCCCTTTGAGCTTGGTAGGTGCTTTGCAGTCACAAATGCTGTCATTTTTTACAGGTAACTATCTATTTTCAAAAACACTGGCAATTTAAGCTGCATTTAGTTGCATGCATGATGGCTTGGAGGATGAGAAGTTAAGGGATTGGAGTTATTCTTTTTTCATGGATCCTTGTGTCAATGCCTGTGTTTGCACATCTCATACATACATTTTTATGCAGTTAATCAAATTCTAAGCAGCTAATTTTGTAGACTAATGAGAACATAGCTGACCTTACGATTAGATGGATGCTTGATTTCATCCTTTCTTTATAATGTACTTTTTCATTTCCTTGCATGAATGTTTACCCACAAGAGGGGACAAAATGATGATCCAGAATTGTGGGTTATATATGAAACTTTTAAATGATGTACAAGTAATGCTACTATCTACAAGTGTAGAGCTTCTGATTGCTTGGTTGTTTCAATAAATAAAACTGCTGAGATGATAGAAATTTTCATTTGGAAGCAGCATATGGTTAATATACTATTTTCTTATTCTTTTGTTTGTATGTTCATTTACATGCTCCTCAAAGATAACTGCATACATACCCTATTGTCCAGAGGCTCCTTGCTACGTGAAGGTAAGGGGAGGGATATTGTACGCAGCCTTATCCTAAGATATGCAAAGAGACTATTTTTGGATTTGAACCCATGATTAACAAGTCACCAAGGCACAACTTTACCGCTGTGCTAAGGCTCGTCTTCACATGCTCCTCAAAGATATCACTGTAAATTTGCTTATAATTTTTTGGGTAGAGAGAAATTGCACAGATAACAGTAGAGAAGTACAACTATGGGGAGAGTAAGACATCCTCCAAAACAGAAAATAATAATGATGAGAAAGAAAGAATCAATAATGCAAGAAGGATGCCCTGTATAATCTCTGCAAACCAGCTGTAATGGTAACCCCTTTGAAATAGTCATGAATAAAATGCTACAGAACCCATAAACCCAAGTCAATGAGGGACGGTTAATTGCCGATCAAAAAAAAAATAAAAATGAGGGAGGGTTAAGATAGTCAGATATTGTGACTTCCTGCTCATACAAAAATCGGAGGAGTTTAAGCAGTTGACTATTTTGTGTATTCCACTAATTCTCTATGAGGAACCTAGCTATTTCATACATAAGCAATGACAGTCATATTTATTGAATAAAAGTTATTGCCCTCCATTCTATTTTTTTTAACATTACATGGATAAATTCTGCAAGTCATCAATTTCCTTAAATGGTGATCCATGTAAGCTTGCGTTGAGATACATTTACTTACAATAAGGATGTAGATTTGAGACAGGATTATTGAAATTTATTTATGCACAATTAGATGACAATTTGCTTATATTATCCTGAAATTTCAAAAGTTGTTGAAATATATGCTTGATATATTAAAACTGTGGCTCTGCAGTACAACAGTATCTCTTTGTTACACATTCTAATATTTTATCAGACTTGTGTTCACAGATCAAATCATTACTTGGTGATTATGATGCCATCCATGTTCGTCGTGGGGATAAAATAAAGACGCGTAAAGATAGATTTGGTGTAGCGAGGAGCTTGCACCCTCACCTTGATAGAGACACTCGGCCAGAGTTTATGCTTTGTAGGATAGCAAAGTGGGTCCCACCTGGAAGAACATTGTTTATTGCTTCAAATGAAAGGACTCCAGGGTTTTTTTCACCACTTTCTGCCAGGTAACCATTCTCATGTTCACATTTTGGGGGGCAACGGGGTGGGGATTCTATATAGTAATTTCCTTTGGCTGCACAAGTCACACCTGATAGATTGACAGAATGACAGTAATTAAAAGGACCCTGTTTATGCAATACTCTTGGAAACAAAATGCTTAAGCTCGTCATTTATGTTCTGCAGGAAACTTTTGTCCTTTTTAAGTTTAGGACTTTCGGTCCAGATTTATTTTAAAAAATTGCAATAGTTGTAGTATGGTAATATGCTTCTCATTGGAATTTGAGACTACTCTCTCTGCGCAGTCTTTAAGCTATAGTTTTTTTGCCTCTTCATTTTTTGTTGTACCCTTTTTAGCTGTTTTTTGATGCATTATTTGTAGCTGATTATTAGATTTGACTGCTTATGGACAATAATTTCTAGTCCATATTCTTTATAAAAATTGAGAATGACTCTGATATGCTTTAGCTTTTTAGCAAACTTTTGGCCGGCACCAAATACTGTTAACTTTATACTACTTATGACTCAATTGCAGGTATAGATTGGCATATTCATCAAACTATAGCCATATCTTGGATCCGTTAATTGAGAACAATTACCAATTATTCATGATCGAGAGGCTTATCATGATGGGTGCTAAAACGTTCATTAGGACATTCAAGGAGGATGAGACAGATCTTAGCCTCACTGATGACCCAAAAAAGAACACTAAGCTTTGGCAGATACCTGTTTACAATGTGGATGAAACTTGTTGACGAACTCGACCTAACATGCTACAATTTGTATGCAACACACATGAAATTAAAGAAACTAGCATCCCCGAAATCTTTAGGAAGAAATTCTTGCAATAGAAGATGAGAGGTGATCGATTAGTTTGTGTTGTAAATTATGATGTGAGCTACACTCAAGATTTCATTAATTCATTAAATGTATGTACTTCTCTCATAGTAAAGTTGAAAAGAACTATAAATTTTTAGGTTTAATTAACATTTTAATCCCTGCAAAATACATATTATTTACTTGAACAATGATATCTGAGCACCCATTTTTTTCAAACACCTAAATAACACCTATCATTTTTTGCTACTTCTTCCTATCACATCGTAACAATTATAAATTATAATACCTATATTTTTCTCCCACTATGTTCTTGTAACATTTTGGGTGTCCAAATAATGTAATTTTAGTCCATATATATATTGAATTAGTTTCTTTAATACCATATTTTTCCATTTTAGTCCTTCTATTAATATTCCTTTGTTAAGTGTTGAGGTCACCTCAGTAAGACATGTAATGATACATGGTTGGTGTATGTCAAGTCAATTATGTATAAAACATGTTTTAAAATTAGTCCCTACAATATGAATTATTTAGTTCTTATAAAATGAATATTTATTGATATAGCCTCTGAAAAACAAACATTTTATTGATTTAATTCATGCAAAATGAGAACTTTGTTGTTATAGTATTTGTTTAATCTAGTCCCTCATGTTTTATCTAATATTTTGTTAATTTACTTAGGTATAATTAAACAAAAAAATTGGGTGACCCTTTTTTGAAGTAGGAGTAATCTACAAAGATGCTACAAAATTTTATCAAAGTCCTACAAAATCACAACCAACCAACCAAATTCATTTACCAACCAATGGAGCAAAGCAAATTTTAAAACTCTACAGCTTAAGTCATAACAAAGAAGATAATATTAATTCAGTAAAATAAAAAAATTAATTGAATAATATAATAATTACAAAATTATAATTTGTACCTTCTCAAGGGAGATTGCAAATGCTTGGGTGTAAACTTTCCATACTATCAAAATCCTTTCTTACACAATCTATAATATGCATAAATCGCATATCTATTGTAATTCCTTTTGCTCTTTTAATTGTAAAGAAATCTCCTAAATCAATTTATGACCCTAAGAAGGATCTACTTCTACACTCGCTTGAAGCTAGGGACAAAAACATTCTCTTAAAAGACATCATTCTTCAATTGAAGTTTTCTCCTATCTAATTTCAAACATTGTCTTTAGGGTTCTCTTTATTGATTCCCTTAATAGGCATAATACTATTTTTCTATGGTGAGTTTGGTGTTATGGGTAAACTATAACATAAGTGTTGAGTTATAGGATGAATCAGAACCCTTAATTGTTTTGATATGATGCAAATAAATATTAAATTTCAAAGGTTGCATATGATGACATATAGATGAAAGTGTGCTTAGTCTGCATCTGATGGATCAGGATGTTGAGTTTGTAGCATTTATGATCAGTATAATGCTCGGTTTGTTTGATCCTTTGTGGGATGTTCATTTATTCTTCATAGAATTTGTTGAAAAGAAAACTAAGAGAAAGAGAAGTAAAATATTAAGCTACCTACTCCATCAAAAGATGTGCTTAAAGCAGGGATAGTGTACTTGAAGGTACAAAAAGTAATTTGTTTTCTAATGCGTGACTTGGAGTGATCATCAAGGAAGATAAGTTAAGTGCTTTATCAATCTATATAGACTAGTTGGTGAGAAGAATTTCATGCACCAACGAACGCCTTCACCAACAGATGTTGATTAGACGAAGAAAGAAGGTCGTTTAGTGACAATGATTACTTCCTTGACAAGTCATAAATACCAGAATATTTGAAGTACCGAAGTTCTGAACCTGAATAAACATTCTATCTTATGCATTCAAACTCTTGTAAAGCTATTTTTTTAATTCTAAAAAATTTTCAAACACCTTGTAAATTTTGAGAGTTAGATTGTTAGAGTCCGTTTGATTTGCTAAAAATCATGGTATTGAATAGGATAATCATAGTTGTTCCATGTTTGTTTTGAAAAAAGATCATGGGATAACACAACTCATGTGGAGATGTTTAAGATGAAAACCTCTTTTTCTTGTTACTCAAAAATTCATGGAACAATTTATTGTTCCAAGTACAACATATCCAGAAGACTTATATATATATATATATATATATATATATATATATATATATATCCATTTTTATTCTTCCTCTCACCTTATATTTTCCCTTATTTTCTTAAGAACTTATATTTTTTCCTATTATCACGTTCTCATTGTAATCGACTTAAAATCGGTCCTCTACTCATTTTTTTTTCATGGTTGCTAACTTCAAATTAAAAACTTATCACAAATTGTTGTATTATTATATATCTTCATTAATAAAATAATAACAATATAATATTATTATAATAATTATTATTGTATTTTTATTTTTATAACAACAATAATAATAATAATAGAAATTGTATTAACATTATTAATATAATTTTATTAATATTCAAAAAGGTAATATAATAAAATTATATTTATTTTGCTTGTACTATTCATTATCCACCAAATAATACACAAAACAAAAAGTTGTCCTGTAACTCAAAAGCTTGTTATGTGTTGGTTTGCTTGTTTTGTCCCATAATGTGGTATTAACTACTCGCTTAACTCATTTGTATACATGTCTATAAGATGATAACATAATTAGTGTGCACCTAAATCTTAAACAAATATCCTGATTTGTAAGATCTAGAAATGACTTTGTATTGGAGAGGCTAGTGTAAAAATTACTTGGGTGAAACTAGAAGTAGCTTGTAAAAAGTAAAAACAATACTTGTATCTTTGTGAAAGGTGGTGAAACTTGGTAGGTTGCCAAGAATTAATCGTAGTTGAATGGTTGAGACAACTAGTATAAATCCAAACATTGTTATTTTGTTTTTATCTAATCTTAATTTGTAAAGTTAAAAAATAATTGTTATATAAAGGTTTTTTGATAAACCATTTAAATTATGAAATTGTCTTCTGTCTTATCTTAAAAAGCTTTTTTTTTCAAAATGAATTTTATAGACAAAGTTGTATATGAGAAATAGATTTGCGAAAAATTTTAAAATCACAATTCATTCCCCATCTTTTGATTTTTTTTCCTTTACAATTTTGTATCTGATAATTTCTTCTCACACTTTGTTTTTGTGAGCAATCATCTTAGTTTTTCTAGGAATTTTGTTAATAAATTGTTGCTTTTGTGATTAAACTTGTATAAAATTATTTTAGAAACTAAAAGATTGTTTTTAACGTTTTTGTGTTAAATTTGGATGTTATAAGGGCATTTTTGAATTAAAAGGAATGTAGAGCTGCAGATTGAAGCTTGCCACAACAAGCAAGGCTTTTGCCACAACGAAGAAGGACCATATATCCAGTGA
The DNA here is from genome assembly GCA_007407185.1 of Glycine tomentella. Taxonomy (NCBI): domain Eukaryota; kingdom Viridiplantae; phylum Streptophyta; class Magnoliopsida; order Fabales; family Fabaceae; genus Glycine; species Glycine tomentella. The sequence goes on along the minus strand of PYAF01002933.1, from coordinate 325,465 downwards.
AAGAGTGTGAAGACTTACCACAACGAATCTACACCTTGTCGTAATGAATCTGAAGACTAGGACCAAGACTTGAGCAAGAACTCGCCTCAATGAGTCCATGTGTCACCATAACAAAAGTTGGTCCAGAGAGCTTGAAGATTCAAGTGAAGTGTCGTATGCAAAAGATGGAGCCCCGCTGTAGCCAGAATTGTCCTCGCTACAACGAGAGTCTGACATGGCAAGAAAAAATATATCCAACTCTCATTGAAAGAGCTTGTAACATCAAATTTAGGGCCTTTTGTCACATTTTAGATTCATACTGTTTAAAATTGTGATTTTCTCTCTCTTCTTGCATTGTAACTTTTGATTTACATGTTCTTTTGGATTATATCATGATTCATAGGAGCTAAATATTAAAGCTGCCGGATTGAATGGAGTAGTTTCAATTATGCGATTCTTCATTTTTCGATACATTTTCTGATACATTTTGTTAGTTATGTGATCTTTTTCCAATTCTTTGCTTATATCCATGCTTAGGCTTGATAAACCTAATTTTTAGGGGTTGAATTGTGTGGAAAAAAATTAGATATGAATTGGAATTGTATGGGAACTTGAAATGAAATCATGTTTTTGCATTGCGGGCTGCATTTTTCATATTTGATTTATAGGTTAGGTTACCTAAGGAATTAGGAGTCTTAACTTAGGAATCAAGGATTAATCCCTTAAGAAATTAGGATTAGTCAATTGAGTTGAATCTTGGTTTCATTAAAATGAGAAGATGATTAGAAAATGAATCACATGTTGAATGTTATGGAATATTTGGTGGGTGGGTGTGTGTGTGGATGTATTCGGGACAGTGCCTTTCAGCTCCTTGCGCCTATTGGGACAGTTGCTTGTAGCTTCTATTCTAACTTTCCCCATCCCGTGGCTTCAAACGGCAGATGGGAACTTAGATGAGTCTTGGAACTCATTTCCCCCAGTCTGAACTACTAACCTTGCTCTGTTTCTTTCCACTTTCCCTTGTTCATCTACCTTGTTTCAAAAGACCCATTTTATTATGATGATGCTTTTGTTTTTAGTAACATCATTTCAATTGAATTGATGGAGTTCTACTTCCATGCTTATTATTCAATCGTCATTTGATAATGCGTCGTCTATTGACTTGGGTTCTATTTTTGAGACAAAAACATAAGATGCTTGATCCCTAAATGATGATTTGGTTTGGACTCTTTCCGCTTTTTTCCTATGATTTGATCTTGAGGATGCATGATATGGTGACAAACTTTAATCTTTAATCTGAGATTGTTAATCAAATGGTCCTTGAATTTGTTGTTTGACTTTATCGTGTGGTTTGACTTCATCTACTCTTGGGGATCAAATATCTGTAAAATCACCCTCAAGGTCTAATAGTCTTCTATCAGACATTAGTCCATCATTGAACTTAACGTGGATTGATTCTTGAACAACAAAAATTCTAGAGTTAAAAACTCTATATAAACTTTTGAAGTGCATAATACAATCTAATAAAGGGAATCTATCAATCCTAGCCACTGTGTGTTCATCTCGATCTCTATAAAATTCTTATCCCCAAAATGCAAGATACTTGAGCCAAAGGGAAACTTGGATCCATCTACTACGGCCAAATTAATGCAATTTTTTTGCCGTACCGTTTAATGGCAACTTAGTTGATTACTAATCCCAGGAGGAGGCCTTTGTATGATCATCATGTGGGCTGTCTCGTTTGCTCTCATCTTTGCCAATATGATTATTTCCTTCCCTAAGTGTGTGGTCTGTCTTTAATATCCAATGTTGTGTCGTTTCTCTCTTACGCTTTGGTGCAAGTTAAACATGATGAGGTCAAGTTGCTTGCGACGTAAGATAGCAACAAGCAGCTGGGAGCAAATCGGAAAGACTTTGAACCTGTGTTAGGAGCGTTCTTAGGCACAATCAATCCTTACGTAGGCAAATTAACTTGAATTATAGAGAGAAACAACATAATATTGGACATTAAAATCTTTTTTTCTCCTAAAAGTACTTATGGAGAAGCTTGTCTAAATAGACCTTTGTGAGTGAGTTTTAGGTTCTAGAAGTGGAGATGATTGTAGAAGGTTTTTTTTTCTCCCAATTTTTCAATCAATGAATTTTTCTTGCGCTTCTTTGTTCAAGGCTTCGAGCTTCTCAATCCATTCTTGCTATTCCAGTTATCTTCTATCTTTCACTACAAGAATTTTGCATTTTTGCATCTATCAAAAGCTAACACTAAAACGCTAAGCCGACACCAAATGTGTATTAGCATTGACTTTGCATTAGCCATTATTTTGGCACTACAAAACTAAGCAGCCGAGTTGAATATTTGGTCGATGCAGCCTAGTGTTAGCCAAAAAATTGATGCTAGAATGGACTCTGAGCCAAAAAGGAAAAAGAAAAAGATTGGACGCCACATACAACGTTTGGAAAAGACAAGGCAAAACCAACACAATCAGGGTCGACTTATGGCCAATGCTACTCATCAAACTACTTAAATCACCATCCCAACCTAAATTATCACTCAAAACTTGAATCTTTTCATCTGCGCTCGCCATTTTGGAATCACCATTTTTTAAAGTTAAATGGGTGCAGGTTGATGGTGTACTTGAGGTCGAGGTCGAACACAAAAAAGAAAAGAATACAGCAATCAACCTTTGTAGCAGTTCTCATTTTGTTGTAACGTAATCTCAACAACGTACATATAATACATCATATGATAACAAATTAGTTTATCATCTAATAATTTAAATTAATAAATAATATATTAAAGAAATGTAAAAATTGAGGCAATTAAATAATTAAAAACCAAAAGTAAGTGTCTGATTGACTTTATGGTCTACATAACATTGACATCTTCCTAGCTGCCACTAGCTAGTCATATGTCTCAAATTTCATGTCTTAATTCCTTTTTCCCCTCCTCTTGTACACTATGTTGATAGTATAGAGATATATAAGAAACTAAGAGGGGAGAGATGGGGGTTGGAAATAGTGATAAAAAAAATTGTTTGGTATAAGTAAATTATTGAGAATAAAAAAATTAAAATAATGAATCTCACATGAATTTGTTTTCATGTTGGATTGGTGAGAAGTAAGAAAAAATTTACTCACAACTTAAGTATTTAACATTATGATTTAAAATAACTCGGTTTTCATAATAAGAATCAATTGTTGCATCCTATGTCATGTCATGACAAATAACAATGGATAGATTATGAACAATTCAAACAATATTCATAATTGTTGTTATTTTTGCTTACAAACCCTGAATTAGTTACATAATTGATTCTCTCCATGTGACAATTATTTTTTACAATTTATGTTAAGTTGTGGAAGAGGTAATATAAGGATAAAAAAAATTACTTTTAGTTCTAATTAAATTGATTTCTCTCCCGTTCCATTCTAAACCAAACAAACTCAATTTATTTTTTTCAATTTCATCACGCTAAACCTGCTTCATATCCAAAAAGAAGAAGATAACATATCTTTTAAAATTTAAGTTTGGACCTAATCAAAAGTTAACTTATTGGATGAATGTTACCCTCTATTATACACTATTCAAGCATTATATTTGTTTAATGTAGACTTAGGTTTTTACCCAATACATCTCCTAGTACCCAACACTATTCGTTAATTGATGCATGAAAATATAGTAGGTTGTCCAATAACAAATTTAAGATAGTTAGACTCTAATATATATCGTCATAAAATTTTAATTGAACCTAACTAATCATCTAAACATTAATTACCTCCCATTTATATTAACAGTATCTCTCAACAACGTGGGATCGTTCCGTCTTAATCCAATATATATACAAAAGCGTGACTCGAATGGGCCTCTCTGAGTAATACACTTTTGCACACTGATGTTAACGTTTCTTATCTTTTTTAGCTGTTGTTATTGATTGTCACACGCAAGTTCAATGAATATGAAGACCCCTTTGAAAGAGTCTTCCGTACCTAATTTGTTAAGAATACTCCGGACTCTCCTTGTTTCCACTAACTGATTGAGCAAATGGATTTGCATCATAATGCTTCCTGAATCTTCGTAGCAAGTATTGTATTATCATATTCTTCTAAACTTGAGGTTAAGCATATAGTTACATTTTTTTTCATTTAAAATATTGAATCTATTGTCCTTGTTATAATGCCAACTTACTACTCTTGCCAGCCACCTTGAAAGCAACCATTTCTCTATGTCCTTGTCATTGTTAATTGCTTTTTCTGTTGCTATGGTCTTCACCCCAAATTCTTTCTCGATTCTTCTCTGCATTCCATTATCTATGTACCTTTGAGGCATTCTGTAGATTTGGGGTGGCGTAAAATTAACAAATCGAGAGAGAGAGAGAGAGAAGAGGATTTATTTTTGTAACATTCTTACCTTCCTCCATTTGGCTGTGTCTGCTATTATAGAGTAGAGTGTGATTTTGAATTCTTTACTTATCCATTCAAAGCACTTTTTCTGTAGCCAAGAGCCAATACATATCAAAAGAGCATGTCAAGGTCAAGCATAAAAAAGTAATAAAGAGAACTTGGTAGGTATGGCCGTTGTACCTAAACTAGATTTGCGATTTCAAAATTGATATATTATGATGAGCTCAATCAAGATATTTTGGGAGGCATGGCGTAACATCATGCATAACATAGAGTTAATTATATTATGACATATTTAAACCAATACATAAATTAGATTGTTAGAAATTGACGTTCTAAATTTGTTTTTTTAATTGTCATAATATTAATGATATGTAAACACATAAAGTAGTTATATGGAGTAAATATATGCATTAATTAAGAAGTTGATATAGATGACATGTATACAGTATACATGTGCGACATTAATTATCACAGAGTATTTTATATATTTTTTTTTTATGGAAATTGATATTCTTATATTGAATTTTTAGGTTAAATTATCTTTTTGTTGTCGTTTATACTTGCTTAGTTTCCGTTTTTTTTTTTTTATGTTTTTCGTCCTTAGTTTGATCTTTTATTTTTTAAATCTTCATTTTGTCCTCAGTCAAATTGTTGATTCTGATGGTAACAAAAATTCATCACAATTCTTTGTAATAAAAAAAATTGGTATAAAAAATTTAGGTAAATTGAATTTAAGGAGCTCATCTAGACCAAATTATGTCTTAAGGTTGACTGAACGTTTACATATATATTTATAAATTGTTCACCCTTTTTTTACAGTTAATAAAAAAATTAAAATAAAAAATTGAAAAATAATCAAATTGAGAAAGTGCAAATCTAGAGTTCTCAAAATGTGTTTCTTAGCCTTGAAGACCGCCAAAGTCCCCCCATAGGAGGCTAATAGATTTTTTTTTTTAACTCCATGCATGTCGCTATCTTCCCAATGTTGTTGCACCAAGTAGACATAACGGTGTTTTCTAAGAGAAATATTTAGCAATACACTTTTTAAAATATTTTTTGTTATTTGTTGAAATTAATTGAAAACTCAAAATTTAGTAGGGGTCAAATCTTATTTAATGACTTCTTGAATTTATAGTTTTTAATAAATTTTATCTAATAGAAGAGTATATTAGAAGAAATGTTACAGAGTGTGTTGTTACATTGCACTCCTCATTTCTTAATATATAGCGATAATTTTTTTATAAAAAATATGATAGGAGGCATCCTAAATTGCTATCGAACATGATAATACTGATTTTTGTTAATGCGAAAAAAATGAGTTTTCCTAACGAGTATCTTAAGGAATTTTACTTGCAAAATCAATAAATAGTAAGTTTTCAGTAAAATTTATGGTAGAAATACATTGAAAGCCATTTCTCATAACAAATATGTTAAATTTATTAATCAATATTTTAAGGATACTTTATATATGAGCATTTTTAAAAAAAAAACATTTATTATATACTAGCTTCTGTATTTTTTGTATAAAAAAACATTCTCTTTCTTAATATTATTTTCACTTTTGCTTATTTAAAATCAACCTAAGAGCAACTTTAGCCTTACAACCCATCTCAATTTTATATTGTTTAGTATCCATTTTTCTTGCCGACATTATTCATTCCTTTTTCTATCCGTCTTTGTTTGAAACTTGGAAGAGTTATATCATACTCATAAGGCTTAAATATGTTTTTCATATATAAAAAATAAGTTATTTTTAAGTTATTACTTGAAATTCACTTTTAGTCAATTACATACGTGAAAAAAAAATTATGTTTCAATATAGTACGTGTTGTTAGTCTCATTCTATTAAGTGATGATGTAACAAATAGAATGTCACGTCATCAAACTTAATCGCTTAACATAGTCAAATTGAAGTCATATCATTATTTATTTTAAAAATCCAATTATTATATGGTGAGGTCAATTTTGTTGGATTTGTTTCCTCCATTACAAGTTCGGGGTTTAGACGAATCCGTTGCAGCGCTAACTCGGTGATGGGTACGTAGCAGTATCGTGTTGGAGAGTGAGTATAATGCATTAGTGAAGACCAAGGTTTCTCAAAATCTCAATAACCCTCTTCGTTGAAAGCAAAACAACTATGTGTCACTTCACTTTAATGTGTCTCGTCGTTTCTACTTGTTGTTGTTGTTGATTAGGCTCATTAAATCACTGACTCACTTGCAACCACACCCTTGGATTTCATTCATGGCTTCGACCACCACCTCCTGCCTTTGCACGTGGCTTGTCACTGCTTCCATGGCCGTCAAGTGCAACGTTGACCGCACTAGAATCCCTCACGCAATGTGCCGCTCCTCCAAGATTTCTCCAATTGCTATTTCACTTCTATCACCACCGATGAGGGTTTTGAGAATTTCAGTTTGGGAAAAGGAGTCGTTGTGGAGGTGAATTGCAGCGGCGGCTATCGGAGAAGGAGTTTGCAATACGATTCTAATGGATTGGAAATCTACGATGATTGTAGTGAGGAGCTCTCTGTGATTGCGCTCGATTTGTCGATGATTTTAAGGTTTAATAATCAAATCAAAGAGTCAAAAGGGAGCGGTGAAGTGAGTGGTGGAAATGATTTTGAATTGGAAATAATGACATGGCTTCCTACGTGTTAAGTGATTAGGCCTGATGATGTGACACTTCGTCTGTCGCTTCATCACTTAACAGAGTGAGACTAACGACAAATATTATATCGAAATATTTTTTTAAAGTATGTAGTTGACCAAAAATGAATTTCAGATCAACATCAACATCAACAACACTTTTAACCCAAGTAATTGGGGTCGGTGGTAGATGAACTCAATGATAAATAGGAAATGAGATAGAAAGAGAAGGGAGAGAGGAAGAAAAAAGTGGAAATAAGACAAAAGAAAGAAAAAGAGGTGAAAGGAAGAAGAGAGAAAAGAGGGAAAGAACTAAAACATGGGATGACCGAAACATAGAACTACTAATGGATTTAACCCTCCACCAAGCTTATAGCTTTTTTCCACTCCGTCCTAAGACATATCGTCCGCCAATCTATATCACACTCCATTAAGTCTTGTTTAACTGCCTTTTTCCATGTAAGTTTTGGTCGACCTCTACCTCTTTGTGTCGAGCTCTTGGTAACAAACTCTTGTTCTTACCGGAGCATCCAGTGGTCGTCTTATAACATGTCCAAACCACTTCAATCTATGCTCCCTCATCTTTTCACATACCGGTACCACTGATATCTTTCGTTGAATATCCTCATTTATATCTTATCCATTTTCATATATCCACACATGCTACCCCTATTTTATGCTCATGTTGCCTATGTGTTGGCCAGCATTCCGCTCCATATAGCATTGCCGGTCTTATAGTTGTTCTATAGAATTTTCCTTTTAGCTTAAGGAAAATTTTGCAGTCACAAAAAAACTCCAATGCACTCCGCTATTTCATCCATCCTGCTCTAATTCTATGATTTACATCTTCATCAATCTCACCACCTTTTTGCAACATTGATCCCAAGTATCTAAAAACATCTTTCTTGGGTACCTCTTGACCAAGTAGATGCACTATGTCTTGATCACCATCTCTTACCCGCGAAAACTCACTCTTCACATACTCCATCTTACTCTTGCTTATCGTGAATCCTTTAGATTCCAAAGTGTTTCTCTACAATTCCAATTTCCTATTAACATCATCTTTGGTCTCATCAATAAGCACAATATCATCTGCAAAAAACATACACCACGACACTTCTTCTTGAATATCTTTCGTTAGTTCATCCATAACTAAGGCAAAGAGATAAGGACTAAGAGCTGAACCTTGGTGAACACCTACCGTGATAGGGAAATACCTTGATGTTCCATTCAAGCTTTCACACATGTGATAGCCCCATCATACATATCCTTGATTGCATTCATATACTTTAATGCTACATTTTTCTTCTCAAGAGTCCACCATAAGATTTCTATAGGAACTCTATCATATGCAGTGGCAGATCTAGGATCCTGGTCAGTGGGGGCAATTTATTTAAAAAATAAAAATTGATAATTATCATTATCATACACATGAAGATAAAGACGTAAATATTAAAATAATAAAATTTTAATATATATAATCAAATAAATTACATACCTTATAATTGACCTCTACGTGATTTCAATTTGTTGTTGCCAAAGACTTGATTCACAAGATTCCGATGGAGGTTGTTGCTCATTTGATAGCAATTTTCTCTTCAAAAATCTTTTCATGATCTATTCAAGATTTTTAAAAAATAATAATCATGATCAGAGAGAATAAAATATAAAAAGAATAATAGTAGTAAGATTAACAATTTATAATTTGAAATATTTATAATAGCAAAAAAAAAACCTGGAACACCCACCTTTTCACGCACCTTAATGAGTAGAAGAAAGGAGATGGTTGTGTTTTGTGGGTGGAGAAGGGAGAGAACATAGAGCGGAAGGCTGAGTGGAAGAGTGAATGTTTCATTACTGCTGGAGCCTGGAGAAGAAAGAGTAGAGAAGGGAACGCGTGATGTTTGGCAGTTTGGGAAGATTCTGGAATGGATAAACGCGTGTAGATTTTTAAAAATATGGGAACAATTTTACTTGATTTACGAAAGTATTGCTTGGTTATTGCTTGATTTACGGAGTAATTCTGGATAATGGACAAAGCAATTGAATGGTTATTTTTGGAACAATTTTGCTTGATTTACGAAAATATTGATTGATTGTTACTAAAATGTGAAATTCAGTTAATTCTCTTTTATCAATTTCAAATCTTCACCAGATCATTCGCTCTTTCAAATTTTAATTCTAGCATAAATTAGTTGCATATCTTTCATTTTATATTTTTACGCATTTAATTTTATTTATTTAAATTTATATTTATGAAAATTGAAAAAATGTTAATTTTTATTATAAAAAAATATAAATATGTAGATTTTTTTTTTTAGTTTCTTGTAATCTCTTGCATTTGAGCAAAATATTAAATGAGTTCCTTAAGAATGACATGACAATGTGGGTTCAAATATATAAAATTAGGAGAGACAAAATATAAAAATATTAGATAATTATATCTAATTTTTTAAAATGAGGGGGTGCATGTGCTCACCTCACTTATATATACATCCGCAAGTGATCATATGCTTTTTCAAGATCTATGAACATCATATGTAAATCTTTCTTCTTTTCCTTATACATTTCCATTAATTGTCTCATTAAGAAGATAACTTTCATGATACATCTTCCTGGCATAAATCCAAATTGATTTACGGAAACCTTGGTGTCCCTCCTTAGGCGATGTTCGATAACTCTCTCCCACAACTTCATAGTATGGCTCATGAGTTTGATATCTCTATAGTTTGAGCAATTTTGGATATCTTCTTTGTTTTTGTAAATAGGCACAAACTTTTTTTTTTCCAAGCATCCAACATCTTATTTGTTTGAAAAATCATATTAAAAAGATTGGTCAACCATTTTATTATCACATCTATCAAGCCTTCTTCATACTTTAATAGGGATATCATTAGGTCTCAAAGCTTTATTATTTTCATCATCTTTAAAGCTTCTTTAACTTCATGTGTATTAATTTTACATACAAATCTTTTATTTAGATCATCATAAACGTCCTCTAAATTCACCTGATTCTTGTCATTATTTCTATTAAAAAGTTTGTGGAAGTAATATAATTTGTCTATATCAAGTATGAAAACATATTTAATCTTATTCTTAATAAGCCTTATTTAGTATAAATTCTGAGTCATATTGAAAATTGTATCGGTCTAATAATTGGTCTAATTGCTCGGACTGCCATATAAGATGCGACTTGTCTGCTAGAGATAAATCTATGAAATCAACTCTTACCAGCACTCAAAAGTCAAAACTTCTAAATGAGTATACTTTAAACCTTTATATTTTTATGACACTATAAATCTTTTTATGTATGTGAAGTTGTCAGCGTGCTAATGTTAAAAAAAAATCATTTATGATAAATTAATTAATTTTATTTTAAATTTTTAATAAATTTTTATTTGTGTAGTCTCTAATAAAATAAAACTTTTGTTATTGATTCTTATTATTTTGATTTAGCCTTCTAATATATATTTTTTTGTTTGAGTTCATAATATATGTAAAATAAGGGTGAGGCACGGATGTGTGAGTCGCTAGATGAATCCAAAGGCCTAGATAAATTGTAATAATGATTTTAGTTATTTAAATCATTTGAATTGTGGCAACCGTTGGATATGAAACGGTGAAGATTTGCTGCTGGAGAGAGGTTCTGTTAGGAGTGTTCGTGGGTCGGTTCGGATTGATTTTGGCCAAATTTAGAATCCAACCCAATCAAATTTGATCGGTTCGGTTTGGTTCGGTTTTCAGAAAAAAAAATTGAAACCCAACCCAATCCAACCCGTTCATGAACAATTCAGTTCGGTTCGGATCACCGAATTACCCATTTTTTTTAGAACTACTATTTTATCACGATTCTTTTAAATATCTTATACAATTAACACAAGATTATCAAATGTATGAAAGTAGTAAAATTGATTCATTTAATACCATCAACATAATATTATAAAATAGACTTATAATATAAATTAAAACAAAAGATTTGTGAACAATATTTACTATAATAGTCTACCCTTACATAATAATTATTCCAGTTGATATCTTTTGCTGTAGTCTAAATTCACCAAGAATAGAGATAGACTGATATCCTTGTTTCTCAATTAGACTGGTATCCTAGTTTCCCAGCCAGAAATTGCATGTCTCAATTCATCAAGAATAGAGCAAAACTGGTATCCTAGTTCCCAGCTGCGACCTTTTTCAAAGTCAAGAAGAAGAATACAATAAAATAGTTACATTTACGCTTATATTCCTTAAGCAAATAGGTACCTTTAAATCTTTATTGAGAGTTGAAGAATCAAACGTATCAAACGCTTCTATATGATCTTACAACAATTCTCTCAATAATGCAAACATAAACTCTCTAATACTTTAATATTATTTGGAATAGAATGCATACATGAACACCAAAATATGTTTCTATTTATACTAATTTAAAGATATGATTTTAACCAATTTTTGAATGCAATCCTAAATATATTCTATCATATTATCCAATGCAATCTTAAAGATATTCTATTATATTATGCAATGCAATCTTAAAAATATTCTATCCTATTTTTTAATGCAATATAAAATATATCCTATCTTATTTTTTAATGCAATCTTAAACATTTACAATATCTTACCTTTTTTTTTTTGTCAAATTATTTTTTTAATTTTTAATATATATAAATAATAAAATTTATATTATTATTACGGTTTCACGGATCGGGTCATCAGATCAATGGATCTGTAAATCTAAAACTGAGACCCAACCCATACATGAACGATTTTAATCGGTTCGGTTCGATTTTGACCCAAATATATAAATGACCCAACTCAAACTATTCAGATCGATTCGGATCGATTCGGGTTAACGGGTGACTCGTATCCGTGAACACCCATAGGTTCTGTTCTGTAGGAGAGGATCCAAATCCTTGAAAATTAAGTTGGCCTCCTTTTACTATTTTTCTTTATTCAGAATAATTGTCAGTGGATGAACAAAAAATATTAAAACATAATGATCATTCATTTATTTTTTCCCATTGCTCTAAAACATGTAGTTGCTTCGTGTCTGCTGCCCAGACTCGTTTAAAGCCACTAAAAGTGTGGTCGGTAGGTAGATACGCGGATCTCATAGGACGGCGTGGATTGGATTTGGGTCAATGCCCAAGAGTTTCATATACAGAACGGAAACAAGAAATATATTAGAGGGGATTGAATTTTTTTCTTTCTTTATAATTTTTTAAATATTTAACTATTAATAAATAATATTTTTTTAAAAAAATATTACTTTTACACGTAAAATTAAAATAGATTTGTATTTTAAATGATATAATATTAATAACTATAACAACAAATTTACATATAACTTTACACTAATTATCATCGTATTATTGTAATAACAACAAACACAATTAACTTTCATAATTTAATATTATCTAATCTTAATCATCATTATTTTGTATCATATTAATTTTACACAATTTTATACTAATTAATTTTATAAAATACATATAGCAGGAGAGGGGTAGGACCCCTATCCCCTCTAGATTATATATACTTCATTAATTTAATTTAATTACGGAAAATAATTAAGAGGATACTAAAAAAATGTCTTTAATAAATTAAAAACAAAAAAAATCACGTGAAAGTTTTATCTATTTTCTTTTGTCAGTTTATTATTAGCTCTAAAACCTTAATAATTGTGTTTAGTCTTTTAACACCATTATGTTTATAGTCTGAACACAAGTCACCGACCCACCGCAGATCATGCAAAATCTGTGTGTTGCAAATCTTGGTGACATTTTCGTTTGGCCATCTCTTGTTTAGTTATCAATTCCTCGCTTTATCTAAACTAATATACATATTTTAATTAAGCGGTTCATTGATTGAGTTAGATACATTAATTCAGGCCACAAGATTAAAGTTGGCAAAGAGATTCTTTTCATTTTCAATCACAACCAGCCGAACACGCCCTTAAATTAAGGCAAATTGCAGTCACAAAATTAATAGACAAACATTATTAATTAGTCTCTGACAAATCATAGTTAATCAGAACTTCTCCCATGAATACCCTAATCTAATTGTTTTTTGGTTACATTTGTTATTTAATCTTCTATGATAACTCAGGCATATGGATTGCCTAGTTGGTTTAAGTACATTCCATGTTCGTTACCACCCATAGTGCAGCATGTTCCTCAACTTGGTTATTATTTCATCTGTTTATATTTATAAAACCTAAAGTGCAGATAATATTTGTTTTTTTCTATAAGATTCAATTTATTATATTAATTATTTTTAGACCAAAAATATCTTTCATTAAAAATAATAATAATAATAATAATAATATATTAATAAATTATTCGAAGAGAAAGAAATATTGATAATAATAAAAATTTATAAATTTAAAACAATTTATAATTATCAACTAAATTAATTATTATTTTTAATCTTAATAAATGAGTTAATCAAGTCTAATATACACAAGGGAGACAAAACATATCACAAATTGGTGAAAAATATCTTCATGCCCGCGCCTTCCCCCTCTCCCCCTCAAAAAAAAAAAAAATCAGTGGACAAATTTACTCTAAATATTTATCAATATTTTTATATAAATATTTATAAAAGGAAAAATAATTTAATTTAATCTTAACTTATAGATAAATTAATTTTAATTTTAAGAAAAAATATTTAATTTCAAAAATTAATTTTAATTTATATAATTTAATTTAAACTTATAAGAAAGGTTTATTTTGTATTTCCATTAATTATATATATATATATATATTGATGTGATGGGAAGCGTGAATTTAATAAAATAACAAAATTACATAGAATAAAATATTATGAAAAGTCATGTTTTATAAATAAAATATTTCCTCCAAACTAAAATATAAGGAAAAAATAATCTTAATAAAAAATTTAATTTATTTTCAAAGTACCCTTTATATTAATTGAATATAACAAAAAGAGAAGATTGTTGAAAATAAAATTTCAATTAAATAAAATATATTTTAAAGATATTATG
>PYAF01002933.1:293173-311334 GCA_007407185.1 Glycine tomentella | reverse complement strand
TTGTTTTAACTATATTAATTTTCAAATAAAACATTTGTATAAGATGGGTTAAAACTACAAGATTTTATGAATTTTTTTATTTATTACTATAATAGCACTTTTTAAAATCTTTTTTTAAACATACCAAATACATTTTTGTCCCAACAATTATTAATTCGCAATATATATATACACACATTATTCTTAACGATCATTTGTTACAAATTAATTATTTCAATAGTGGATATAAGATATGTTTATATACAAATTACAAATATTTTTGAATTTTTTTTACCGAAAATATAACACTTTTAACTTTATATCCAAATAGCCTTCTACTTTTTTTACTTTTCATTTAGAAGTGATTAATAGTTTATGGAAGAGGAATAAATCATCCGCGCTTCAAACTAATTTCTCCATGCACCGACATAGTTGATGATTTGTGCTTATCAGTTATCAGCATATCCTCCAACTGTGAATGAATGAATGAATGATAAATAAAAAGGGGTCCGAGGAGGAGGGGAAGATTCCGAGGATCTCCATATCTCTATTAATTTGTTGCGAAAGTGTGGGTGGCCTTATATGCATTGCAGACTTTATTATCACCTCGAGATCTTTTATTAATAAATTATATGGCAGAATAAACTATATTTTATTAATAAATATTAGTTATTAATTGGTTAATTTTTATTAGTGAGAGAATTTCAACTCATAAGATCTTTTTTTTCTTCTCCATTCACCATCAGGCAAATTTTATATCTCCTCGAGTAAACACTACTTATTAGCTAGCTATGGATTTACCATCCCACATTGTGGGGTCTAAGTTGTAATAATAGATCGGAATGAACTCACAACCTATATGCAGTGCCTTTGGGGAAAATGAATTCCCTTTTTTCTCCAATGAATTCGTAGCCAGAATCTTGTTAAAGAAGGAAAAAAGTGGTCGTAGATAAAAATCTTCCTACTTCATAATTATAAACTCTGTGTGCACGTATTCGTTGTGTTTTTAATTTTTAATATTCCAAACGTGAAAATACTGAAATAATATACTGTATGTATTTTCAGTCATAAAATTTTGTATTAAGAAACATTAAATAATATGTGGTCTAATTGTTATATATGTAATCAATTGAATATTAAAATATACTCTTTAGCGGTGGGACTCCTTTTGAAGACCAAGGGGCCGCACCGTTTTCCTTTTTCTAAGAGAAGAATACAAAACAAAAGGAAAAACACAATTAGAAAGGAAATATAAACAACAAAGAGAGAAAGGAGCACAAGGTTCCAATTTTATGAACATTTTGTATCAATCTTCCAAAAAAATATAAATAAATAAATAAAAGGGAGAAAGGAGGCAGGGTGCAGAAGATAGTGTGAGGCAAAGTTGTATGTCTGGACTTTAGTTACTTCGTGTTTTCTTTCTATTTTTTTTTTTATTTTATTTTGTACCTTCCTGAAGTGTTCGAATATGTGAATTCCATAAGTCCCTGGCGACAGTTAGAAGGATGCCGGTTTTTAAAATAAAATGGAAGGATATATTTTTATCCTTTCTAGCTAGAACAATGCAAAGAAAACTAGTATCACCAAAAAATAAAATATAAAAAGTCATACTCTTTTCCTACAACATAGAAAATAATGAAATATAGGACATACATGAATATCAATATCTAGTATGTAGCATACATTTTCTATCTTTTTCAATACAGAAGGAGAATTATCCATTTGGGAAAAGAAACGTACAAAAAGATATGATTATTAGGAGAGAAAAATCCTCCCCTTTTTTTAGATGAAAAATCCCCCACTTTGACAACACATTACATTGTAATAATATTTAAGCCAAGATACTTATATTATAGTTTTCTTTTCATTTTCTTTAAATGGCTAAGGATTTATTGATCACTGAAATGGAGCACAAGTAGTGTACTGATCATATTAAATTAAATCCATTAAAGAG
Source organism: Glycine tomentella (assembly GCA_007407185.1). Classification (NCBI taxonomy): domain Eukaryota; kingdom Viridiplantae; phylum Streptophyta; class Magnoliopsida; order Fabales; family Fabaceae; genus Glycine; species Glycine tomentella. The sequence goes on along the minus strand of PYAF01002933.1, from coordinate 309,401 downwards.
TAAAAACTGACTACACGATAAAAAAATAGTGTACTGATCATACTATCAAACCATTTTCTTTTTTCTTTAACTAAAAGTAAATATAAATTTCAATTGTTAACAAATTCAATACTCTATCAATAGCATATTATTTTCAACTTCGACGAATAATTATAATTTTATTTAAGTTTTTTTACAAAAGAAATTAAATTTATTAAATGCACCCCATAACATGCACGTTAGAATCAAGATGAAACTGAAGAAAGAACACATTATATTATATTATATTTTTACGAGTGAAATTAGTCCAAAGAACTTATTGAGACGACAAATTATGAAATCATGAGTTTAGTACTCAAACAAATGAGATATGCATGTGAGTTCACATTAGGCTAAGAGGCAAAAAAGTTGAAAAATAAGAAGGGCACAATGCTTTACAACTAAAAAAATGGCATCTAACTATAAAAGACGGGGACACACAATCTTAAAGTTATCGATGTAAAAGAATTAACTATTTGCTTGAGGATAAAATGGAAAACAAAGATTCTATATATATCCAGCACTGATTTACTTCTTTGACGGAAATTCATATAATTTGCAGAAGAATAACCGAAAGAACACGGCTAATCGTTGTAAGAAACGTCTTGTTATAAATAATTCATTTTCTTTTTTTGCGACATATTTTTGCTTACGAAGTTTGATTAAACTAATATGCATACACTTAAAAAATGTGGATATAATGAAAAACAAAGTACTTTATATCTCTCAAAAATCCTGTCCAGATTCACGTTTTGAAAGCATAACTAGTTCAATGTATTAGCTAAAGATATCACATGTCCATTTGCTGTAAATTACTCCCTTTTATATATTGGTAACCAAGAAATATCTTGTAGGTCCAAATATCAAATTGGAGAAGTCATGTGTTATCAGTTAGTTACCCATTCATGTCATACCCCTTGCAAAGTAATATCCAATCAACAAACACACCCAATTACAATCACAAACTAGCTAATAAGCTAGTCAAATAAATTTATAAAAATTATCCGAATGCCTTATAAAATACACTCGCTGTCCAAATGAAAAAATATCTTATTCAATAACGGATGCATTTTATTTATTTTTCCCTTAAAAATGTAAATATGAATATTAAAATTAAAAGTAAGAAAATAAAGAATGGGGACCCGCAACACACGGACACGGCCCTTGAGAAAGGGCTCTTATTATTATTGTCCATCATACGAAGACCTTTGGGACACCTAATCCTCAAACAAACCCAAAGACAGAGATATTTTATTTAATTTTAGGCATAGTTGTGAACTTTGTACGGCCCGGTCCATCATATTGATTGAATCTCAATTAGTTTATCAAATCTGGTTTGATTTAGCCGATTTTATATAAAAAAATGAATAATTTCTACAATATTATTTTATTATCTCATTATTATTTTAAATTTTAAAATATGAATAATTTTTTTTACTCAAATAATATTATTTATTTATAATAGATATATATGTAATTTAAAAAATTTTAATATACTTGAAATCAAATTACTAACATATCGTTTAAATCACTAATCCTATCTTGATGCGACCGGATTTCATGATTTCAGGGAAAACTTATGTTACTAATTTACAATAAAACCACACAATTCACATTCGAGCTTCATTAATATAACTAATAATTAATTTGAAAATTAAGGAATTAAATTTAATTATCATTATCTAAGTGTAGTCCCCCCACATCACATCAGAGAGGCTTTTTATAACAGCGGTGGAACCTCTACTTCTCTCGCAATCCACACAAATACGACACGATATATAACACCTCTAGCTCTTCAATCCTTCTCTCCCTCACTACTCTCTATTCGTTAGTATTCTTCAATTCTTCATCGCAAAGTTAGACTCATGGGTTTGCAAAACCAATTAAACGACGTGTCGTCGGATTCGATTCCGCTGCTGGTGTTGGCGCAGATAGCGACCTGCGTAAACTACCTCCGCTCCATGCTTTTCGCGCTTTTGCAAACCCTAGGTCTGTGCCGATTTCACTCCGACCAGATCGTCGACGAGCGCTTCCTCGCCGCCGTCGGATCCGGCCTCGCCGGACTCATCATGCTCTCCGATCAGCTAACCCTCAGCAACCAATTCTTCTACCACCACCACGGAGGCGCCGGCGGCCATGACCACCACCCCTGCGTCGTGTGCCAGGCCACCTTCGAGGACGGCGACCAGGTCCGCATGCTCCCCTGCCGCCACGTCTTCCACCGCCGCTGCTTCGACGGCTGGCTCCACCACTACAAGTTCAACTGCCCACTCTGCCGCTCACCGCTCTTCTCTGACGAGCGCGTGGCCCTCACGGAGCGCCGCCTCGGCCAGCAACTCATCTCTTGGTTCTCTCTTCACTGATGCGAAGCCGTTTCGTTTTCTGAACTCCCACTGTTACGGTTTTACCCCTCTCTCGTGACTACTTTTTACAGAGCTGGACGCGGGTTTCTTTTTCTGTTTTTCTTTCCCTTTTACTTTCCCTCCTTTTTTTTCCTCCCCGTAGGGTATTAGGCTAGATTTTTATTTTTTTAACCGTAATTTTGCTGAAGGTATTTTTTGAAGGGGTTTCTACGTCTGAAATCCTTTTTGAGATGCTGTAAATTTTGGACTCTATGTGTCTATGGTAATAATCGGAGATAGTAGATGTGAAGTTTTCATAAGAGAATATTCGGTTAAACTTTTTCCTTTTCGATGAGAAGCAAAGTAAAGATTGGTGGGACTTCTCATTCACCACGGTTTCTACTTTCTAGCGAGTAGCTATTGCAAGAGAGGGAAGAAATTTTTTTCTTCTGGAAATTAAATTAAAAAAAGTCAAAAGACAAGTTGAAGTAAATAATGACCTTGGGCATTTATCTAAACTGCCAAAGAAAATTATGATACACATAGTCATGTATACGCAAGTGGAAATTATTGAGTCCTATTTATTTTTATTTTGGGCGGCTTATTGAGACCACTTTTATTGCTGATTATAAGGTTTTTATAATCATAATTAAAATTTGACACTTCACGAGTTATAGAAAACAAGCATGTTGTGTTACAAAAAAAAAAAAAAAAAAAGAGATGAGCATGTTACAAATTGACTAAACACAAAATTTAAATACATTATTTTATCTTATTCTCTAATAAAAGTTGGAGTTTTATTTAAATGATCTATATTGATATTTAATGAAAATTATTATTATTCATATTATTGAATTAAATTTCTATTTCTAATTACCCAAACCAAAACAAAACAAAATTTTGATTTTGAATTTTCAATTTATTGAGGTGAAATTTTAATTTTGATACGATAATAGTGCTAAAAGTATTTATGAAATTGTTTTTTTCATAAGCAGCATATATGAAATTGTGTATAAGTTTTGTTTAACAAAGTGAAATTTCAATTTTAATAAGAGAATAGTGTCAAAAATTATTTATTGAATTTTATTCAAATGTTGTCTTTTTTTATTAATAGGTGGCACTAAAAATTTATTTATATATATATATATATTATCCTGGTGTGTTTTGCAATTGTTTATTTATGCATTAGATTTGAAATTGAACTGGAAATTAGTTGGGAGAATGTAGGTTTATAGTGGTTGCGGCAGAGAGTGAAATTGGCTTGGCTTGGGTTGTTGTGGTCATAAATGAACTTTGCCTAGGAGCGGCCGTACAGTTTTGTATGAGTGGAAATGAGCATTTTTCCAATTTGGCAAAGGCTGTGTTCAAGTTAGAGTTCAGCGTGTCGCGCGAGTATCTACGTCACCATTAAAAGTCAGTTGAGGTGTCACAGCAACTGCAGGGCAAACTAGCGTCTTAATTCTTCAATAAAATTAATGCGTTTTAGTTTAATATTAATAAAATTAATTTTAAAGTGATATGCCTCATCTTTGAATATTTTTAATATAAAGATAATTTAATATAAGATCTTAGATCCAATAAAAAATTACACAAAGTTCAACATAATCAATTTTAAAGTCATAATCAATTCTAATTTTTTACCAACATATTAAACACAAAAATTCGTATAAAATAAATTATAGAGTCAGAATGAATTTTCTAACATAAAATCAAATATACACTTAAATTGTTAATTCATAATAAATCTGATTTTTACATATTCAATTATTTTGATACATTATATATATTGATTGATAGATTCAATAATTTAGCTAAATGTGCAATTACTTTCCTATTTCTTTCTCTATTTTGAAGGGAATTACTTTCGTCTTTCCGTTTCTTAACAATATTTTTCTGAGCAGCAATGATATAGGTAGTGTTTTCTTAGGTAGTGGTAGTGTCAAGTTAGTTGAAATCTATTGTCTAGTTGTTGTTAGCCATTATTTTACGCAAATTATATATATATATATATATATATATATATATATATATATATATTATTAAGATTGTTTGTATCAAATTTTGTAGAAATTGAACAATAATAAAAAAATAATTAAATTATTCATATTTTAATATATTTTGAAATGTTTATATTAAGTCAATTTTTGCATATGTGATTTATGTGAAAAAACTTTCAATTTAAAAATGAATTTTAAAAAAATATTATTTAATTGAAAGTTACAAAATAATATAATAGTTATCAAAGTTACATCAGCATAATTTAATCACTCCTCATATATATAAAATTTAAAAATGAAATAAAATATCAAATTAAACTTTTTTTAAAAGATAAATAACTAAAATGAATTAAAATTAAGATAAAAAATTAAATTAAAATGATCAAACTAAACCAACAAAATAAGATAAACAACTAAATAGATTTTTGACCTATTTAATTTGAGACATATTTTTAAAATATAACTCTTATTTTGGAACGAAAGAAGTAACTAACTAGTAAAATATTTAAAATGAGTTCGTCCACAAATTAGTTTACGTAGAAGTTACTAATATATTGTTAATACAGGCATAGTCATCAATATCCATAATAACTATTAATTAATAATCCTAAATCCTTAAGTGTAACATAGGAATAGTGAGGAACAAATATTTATTTTTTTATGAGTGGGAATAAATAGTGAGTACAAATATTTGTGGCCTAAGATCTCAACAGCGTTATAATAAACATAAATGGAAAAAAAATAAAATGGGAGCAACTGCCTTGATTGACTTGCCTAATTTGCACGGCCCTGTTTCTTCCTATTTTTCCTACACTAGCATCCGCACTTTACAGAGTGTAACATGTCTATATTACATCATCTGATTTTTGTGAAATAATAAAAACATTGTTTCTCTCTTACAAAAAGAAAAAAAAAAGTGAAAAAACCTTGGTATTATTGATATGTATTATTTTAACAAACAACTCCAACGATTCTTAATTTAATCTTTACATGAATTTTTATACTAAACAATAAAACATGAGACTGAGTCTACAATCTCCGCATTATAATTGCAGCCTTGTTTATAACAAGTTTAGTATCACGAGCAGCAATAATGGTTCAGATTCTGAAGGGTGGAGAAATATAGGACCATTTCACACTCCCTTGTCTTCGGTCATAGCTGTTGATTGCTCAACAAAATAAAGGAGGCTGGCGCCGAATGGAAACAAAAATTTATGTACTACGAAAGATCTTATCTGCTCATGCATAACTATAGATTTTCCATTTCTAACATGTTTTACTTTCAGGTAAAACTTGAATTTTTCTCTCTAATTATAAAAATTCTATCATGAAAATTTAAAGTACAAATAAAATATTGTTCTTTGGAACAACCTTAGACAAATGAGAAAAGATGTTTCACGGGTAGCAGAAGATGAAGAATAAAATTTATTTTGAAATATTTTGTGTTTAATAAGCATTTATTGTCTATCTAAAAGCTTACAGGTTAATTTTAGTGAAAAATTAATTTTAATATAACTTTTAAAATAATTATTATAAAATTAATTCAGTAAATTTATCATACATAATATATATATATATATATACTATGTGATTCAGGACATGTAATGTTTATTATTATCTTTTCAGCATTAGTTAGAGAGCCATCTGGATGAAAATTCAAATAACAAATTGGTGGCATTGGAGGCACTAGAGGATTTGGATGGGAAGGTTTCCTTGATTTCATAGATGTTAGTATAAAATGGGGTTGAGCTGGTGTTGTGGAATTTGACGATCCGACGCCGTATACTCGGCTCGGCACCACAACCTTCTAGTCGGCTGGGAGCTTCCTCTACCAAACCGTAACACTGGGGAGTCACAACTCAACCCACAGCAACACAGAACAGAGCAAAATGCAGCGGAAACACAAAACAATGAACACGAGAAAGGATAGGAAGAGAATCAACACACAATATAGCTTAACGTGGGAAAAACTTCCAAGAAGAAAACCCACGGGACCAAGTCCAGAAACAATCCACTATTCAAAATAATGGTTACAACTGCTCGACGGTCACTCACCAGAGCCACTCAGCCTCGCCTTCAACAGAAGTGGAAACACTCTCAACAAGATGCTCTCACAGCTCTCGGAGACACTCTCAACGGCCCTAAACCGGAGAAACCACCCACTCTCTGTTTCGCTCAGCCTCACACTGCCGCACCTTTGCGTCAGCCTCTCAGTATGTCTCTTGCGTCACCTTGGTCTACAGCCTCCATCCATAAAGGGAGTATTTATAGAGAGGCATCACATTTAGGGATTTACCCTAAATGGTAATGGGCCGAGGTCAGCTCCTCGGGATTTGTGCCCAATAACTTTTCCTTTTGACTACTTGGGAAAATGGGCCAGCATTATACGGATCCTTATCCAACAGATCTCCCCCTTCCGTGCAATGCGACAAAAGGCAACCCGGACTCAAGCCGGTCTTCCACCGAGGTCAGCCGACCTCCTCTAGTCGGACTCTAGCCGACCTTCTCTACTCGACATCCTTATGCCGATCTCCTCTGGTCAGACTCTTGCCGACCTCATCTACTCGGTCTCCTGTCGAGTAGGCCTGACCGGCATCTCATGCCGATGTCACGAGCCCGGCTCCCACACAACAATCTTCAAGCTTCATTGCTGGTACCGGCTTCATCATCATGTCAGACCAATTCTGACTCGTGTGCACCTTTCTAAGTGTGAGCTTTCCGTCCTCCACCGCATCGCGGATCCAATGATACCGCACATCAATGTGCTTGGTGCGGGAGTGATATGCCGAGTTCCGTGCAAGATGTATTGCACTCTGGCTGTCACACTTCAAGACATATTCGTCTTGCTCATGGCCGACCTCCTGGAGAAAACTCTTCATCCACAAGAACTCCTTGCACGCCTCAGTTACTGCAATGTACTCGGCCTCCGTCGTCGAAAGTGCCACACACTTCTGCAATTTCGATTGCCATGCAATAGCTCCTCCAGCAAAGGTCATCAAATATCCCGACGTCGACTTCCTCGAGTCGGAATCTCCCCCTAAATCAACATCCGATTATCCTTGTAACTCGGCCTTGCCATCTCCAAACCGAAGACACGCACGGGTTGTACCCCGAAGGTATCTGAAGATCCACTTCACTGCTTCCCAGTGTTCTCTGCCCGGATTAGATAGGTACCGGCTAACAACTCCAACTGCATGGGCTAGGTCGGGTCTAGTGCAAACCATTGCATACATTAGACTCCCCACTACAGATTGGTACGGGATCTTCTCCATCTCTTCGCGGTCCTCATCCGAGCTCGGACATTGCCTCTCATTCAGCTTCAAATGTCCGGCCAAGGGGGTGCTTACTGTCTTGGCTTTGTCCATGTTGAATCTTTTCAGAATCTTTTCAACATACTTCTCCTGACTCAGCCACAGTAGCTTTTTCTCTCGATCTCGGATAATCTTTATCCCGAGTATCTGCTTTGCTGGACCCAAGTCCTTCATTGCAAAGGACGAGCTCAACGCCTTCTTCAAGGCGGCAATCTTCACCTTGTCCTGCCCGACAATAAGCATGTCGTCCACATATAGCAGCAAGATCAAGAAATCACCAGTCTCATACCTCTTTACAAATACACAGTGGTCGGCATCCGTCTTCATGAATTTGTGGTCGGTCATGAAGGAATCAAACTTCCTGTACCACTGCCGAGGTGCTTGCTTCAAGCCATAGAGACTCTTTCGTAGTCGGCACACTTTGCCCTCACAACCCGGCACTTCAAATCCTTCGGGTTGGTCCATGAAGATCTCTTCCTCCAGCTCATCGTGAAGAAATGTCGTCTTCACATCCATTTGTTCCACCTCCAGATCCATTGTCGTCGCCATGGCCAAGACTGTCCGGATCGAGGTCAACTTCACAACAGGAGAGAAAATTTCATCAAAGTCTACTCCCTTCTTCTGATTGCAGCCTTTCACTACAATCCGGGCTTTGAACCTCGGCTTCTTGCTGTAAGATCCTGACTTCTGGCGCGGACGGCGTGAGGTGCCGCGCGGATAGCGCCAGAAGTCCAGATGAGAAACCCTGTGAAGGGTGTGGCGCGGTTAGCGCCAGAGTTGGCACGGATGGCGCCAGGGTCTCTGGAAGGTCACGTTGGGAGCGCCAATGGTGACATCTGGAGCGCCAGACTCTCCAGCCGGCGCGGAGTGTGGCGCGGATCGCGCCACAGGTTCGGCTGGTTCACGCGGGTCGCGTGGAAGCGACGCTGATAGCGCGGGGATCCTTCAGCAGAAATTATGCACAATAGAAGGTATCGCGCCAATAAGCCTATGTACTATCGGGGGTACATAGGCTAGTTTTGCATGTGGCGCCATCAGCGCCGGAGTGACGCGGTTAGCGCCACAAGATCTGCAGTTGGCGCGGGTAGCGCCGGATCTGGCGCGGATCGCGCCAGACCGCGGGCAGACCCACTATATAAAGGGGGGTCGCGGTTTTGAAGGGAGAAAAGCCCTTCTCTCCTTCCCCACGACCCCAACCTCCATTAAAGATGCTCCCAAGCTTCCTAGGACATTATATCTCAGCCTAAACACCTTCCTATAATTGTTGATCTTGAGAGAAAGCTATAATCCTTCGTCCTTTCTCTTAGAAACCCCTTTTGTGAGCAAATCCCTTACCTTCAGAAAACCTCAGAAACAGCGTGTTTGACGAGGACCCAAGGCTTGGGAAGGACACCAGAGCTCTGGGAAGCTGTCCTGCAGCCTTATTGGTCGTCACTGAGGTAAGAAACTTCAGTTTCTCCAGTTGATTTGGGATTTGGGGGTTTCCTGTGAATAGTGACCCATCTGTGATAGAGCTAGAATTAGCTCTGGATCCAGTTGGGAGATGTGTTTAGAATGATGAGAGGAGTAAGGATTAGCTTTCAATTTGTGATTTGGAAACTGTTGGTTTTGGCTCTAGGCTGGCATGTGTGACTTGGACTGAGTCACTTGATTTGAGACATGCAAGAGCCAAACTGATGGGCTTGTGGTGCCTGATAGGCCATGGTGACGGTGTCTTGCGAGATGAGCCGTCCAAGCCCTGTGGAACCCTGAGGTTTTGGGTGGAATGAGCTGTGATGCTCATTGTTTATGGCTTGGATTGAGTCTAGAGGGACTCTGAGGCCATGGTGATCTGAGATAGACCACTGAAAGGTCTACGGATAGGCTTATAAAGGATTAGCCTGAGAAAACCTTGATTAGATGACTTGGGTTGATAGAAAGGATTGAGGTTCCTTTCTCAGAGACAGTTGAGGCTGTCTGATGAGCTCATGAGTGTTATGTGCCTGAATGGTCTGTGATATGTGTTTGGTTGCCTTGTTAGGGCTTGACACGAGATGTCAGAGGAGCAGACCATCGTTTCAGAGGTTGGAGGTGCAGGCACAGCTTGCCAGGTAAGCTTATCGCTCTGGGGATTAGCCCTTTCTCTTGTTTATCATCCAAGTGGGTGAAGAATGCATGCCATGCTTGTTGATATATATATGTATATGTGAATATGCATGCTGAGGTGAGGAAGGCCAATGTGGCTTATTATCTGATAATATATTTATATATATATATATATATATATATACATGTTTGGTGAACCCCAGGATAGACACCGAGATGGTGTGAGGGTTTTGTGACACCTGTGGCTTCAGGTGTAGGGCCTTGGGCCGTGAAATGATGAACACTGTGTGAGTGTTCTGTGATGAGATGCAGATCCTGGTATGATCTGTGATGGAACCTACAGGATACTGGACTAGTATCGGACTAGTTGAGGTTCCATAGCCAGAGGTAGAGTTTGAGGACTCCCTGGAATAGCTGAGATTCCTTGGGAGGTGCCACTGTTCTCCGTCTAAAGTCCTAAGGATGGATGTTTCCTTAGACAGAGATGATAGAATCTTCAGGCATTGTTGTGAAGCCCTGAGATGCGAGATTCCTCAGGCACTGTGTGTGAAGCCCTGAGTGGAGAAATTCCCCAGGCACTATTGAGTAAGACCTGATGAGGAGATGGTTCCTGTGATATAGAGGTAGCCTCCTAGTGTGGAGATGTTCCTATATCCACAGACGTAGCCTCCCCAGGCAATTGTATGAGATGAGAAAACCTCCTAGGAGATAGAGTGCCTCCTTCGTGAGATGATCTCTCCTAAACGGTGGAAAGTCCTGGAAGATTGAGTGCCTCCGTTGTGAGATGATCTCTTTCAGGCAGTGATTTGAGCACCTGAGGGATGGAGTGCCTCCTTTGTGAGATGATCTCTCTCAGGTGGTGGTTTGACAGTCTGAGGGATTGAGTGCCTTCTGGGTGAGATGATCTCTCTCAGACCGTGATAAGAAGTCCTGAGGGATAGAGTGCCTCCTTTGTGAGATGATCTCTCTCAGGCAGTAGAGCTGTAAGTCCTGGAAGATTGAGTGCCTCCTGTGTGAGATGATCTCTTTCAGGCATGTGATCATATCAGAATATGAGATGTTCCTGCAGTATAAAGGTAGCCTCCGCCGGAGATGTTCCTATACTTGCAGATGGAGTCTCATGATAGAGGTCGGCCCGTTATATAGGAGTCCTCCAGACATGGTTGTACCTATATATTTTGGAGGAACCTCTAATAGATATGGTGATGTCCTGCCATGAGATGTTCCTAGTATATAGATGAGCCTCCGTGAGTGGAGATGTGGCCTAAATATCTAGATGTAGCCTCCGCAAGATAGAGATATGTGATGGATGGCTGTATGCCATGAAGGTAACCTGATTGTAGTCAGATAGATGCACAGTGATGGTGCATGAGTTTGGGGAGGCAGTGCCTCTCTAGTATGAGCAGTGTTCAGTTATTAACACTTATGTGATATAGTACCTCTGAGAAATCTCTGTGAGACGTCGGTAAGAGCCAGTATAGCATATTGATGCTATGTTGATGGCGTGGCTCTGTGAAACGAGGTTGAGATGGCTTGAGAGCCAGTATGAGGTGTGAGACCTCTGATGCTGGTAGCATCCAACGAGTACCCAGTGAGCTGGGGAATGAGTGATAGTCAGGATGATGTCCTAGGCTTGTTATGTTTGTGTTTTATGGGTGTGTGTTTGGGGGTAAACCAGGGTGAGGGAGGATTTCCCAGAACCCTGAGCTTACTGAGATGTTATCTCATCCCTGTTGTGGGTTGTTGTTTTCAGGTGTTTCCTGAGGAGAGGAGCAACCATAGAGCTTAAGGCTGAGCTGAGTATGCTGGAGACGGTCATGGGCTGCAGATGAAGATTGGAAGAGTTTTATTTATACCTCTGTCTTGTTCTTGTATCTGTTTTAAGATGGAGTGTGAGTGTACACCCGTTGTACTGTACATATAATGATGTATGACCAAATATGGTCTTGTTTTTGAGCATGTATATGTACAGATGAGGTTGTTGTATGTTCCTCCTGATTTCCTCTGTTTAGATGTTTATGTATCTGCCCATGTTTTGTGTTTTTGTATGTTAGTTTTATCTGGATCAGCAGGGGTTTGAGGTTGTTTTGTGTGATGTGTTTTATATTTCATGTATAGTGTAATCGAGAAAAACGATTCTATCGCTTTCGCGTCGTGCCTAGTTAACGCTGTTAGCGTGACACTGGTATTTTTGGTGATAACGCACCGGGTGCACACGGGGTGTTACACTTGCCGACCTCCTCCTGCTTGATCTTATACACCCACTTGTTCTTCAGAGCTCGCCTCCCCTTGGGCAGCTCGGTCAGCTCATACGTCAGATTTTCATGCAGCGACCTTATCTCATCATGCATGGCCTTCTCCCATTCAGCTCGGTCTGAACTCTCCACCGCTTCATCATAGCTCTGAGATTCTCCCTCCTCGGCAATGATGGTATACTCATCATGTGGATACCTCGAAGGTCTTCTCTCTCTAGTGGGGTATCTCGGCTCTTTTTCTTCACCTTCAGAATCCGGCTCTTCTTCTACCCGGATCCTGGCATCAACTTGCTGGGCATCATCTTCATTCTCATCCACATCGCCTCCAGCGATGTCCCCGGTCTCTCCCCCTGCTTCAACATTTACATGAGGGACGGGTTCTTCTCCTCGGACAGTAACTCGGACTTCGGGCTTCGAGATGTCATGGATATTCTCATCCTCATGGAAGACTACATCTCGACTTCTCACAATCTTCTTCCCAATTGGATCCCAAAGTCTGAAATCGAGCTCGGTTCTCGGCGATCCGAGATATATGCACTCCTTCGTCTTTGCATCCAATTTCCCTCTCTCGTCTCTAGGGACGTGCACGAAGGCTCGGCATTCGAACACCCTCAGGTGATCATAGGTCGCTTTCCGACCTGTCCAAATCTCCTCTGTAATCTCCCCTTCCAAAGGCCTCGACGGTGAGAGATTTATCAAATCAACAGTTGTCCTTACAGCTTCTCCCCAGTATGCCTTCGACAACCCGGCGTTGGATAGCATACTCCAGACCTTCTCCTCTATTGTCCGGTTCATCCTCTCAGCAAGCCCGTTCAGCTGAGGTGTCTTGGGGGACGCCTTCTCCAACCTGATCCCGGCCTTTCTACAGTAGGCTTCAAAGGGACCACGGTACTCTCCACCGTTATCCGACCTGACCACTTTCAACTTCCTTCTAGTCTCCCTTTCCACCATGGCATGAAATTCTTTAAACGATTGGAGCACCTGATCCTTAGTCTTCAAAGGATAAGCCCACACTTTGCGGGGGTGGTCGTCGATGAAAGAGACAAAATACTGTGCGCCTTCAATCGATCTCTCCGACATGGAGCAAACATCAGTATGGACGAGGTCAAGTAAATACCTCCGTCTCCGGGGTTGATCCGGCCTCGCAAAAGAGACCCGTTGCTGCTTTCCAGCTAGACAATGCGAGCAACTCTCCAGCATTTGTCCCTTCAACCAGGTCAAAAGCTCTTTCTTCTTCAAGATATCAAGCACTTTCTCATTCATGTGGCCAAGACGCTTATGCCACAGTTCCAGGCTTGATCCTCCGAACACAGTATTGGCCTCCCCGCCAATCATTCTTCCTTGCATCACATACAAGGAGCCTTCCTTCTTTCCACTAGCTATCACCAAGCTTCCCTTGGATAGCTTCCATCTACAGCCTTCAAAGCTGTTCACTAATCCGGCGTCGTCGAGCTTTCCCACCGAGATTAGATTCAATCGCATGTCAGGCACATGCCTCACGTCCTTCAGGACTATCCGACATTCGACCTTCGACGTCAAAGTCATCTCACCAACACCAACAATCTGGCTGGTCACCTGATTCCCCATCTTCACAGCTCCATACTTTCCACTCCGATAGGAGGAGAAAAACCTTCTGTGAGGGGTCACGTGGAAAGAAGCACCTGAATCCACTATCCAGGTATAGTCATCAAGGGCGACATTCACAATGTCCTCGCCGAGTAGAAACACCTCAGGCCCAACACTAGCTACCACCGCCGTGGTGCTCTTAGCCTCCTTCTTGCTCTGGTTTGACTTCACAGACCCGCTCTGCTCATCTCTCTTCAGAATCTAGCAGTCTGCCTTCTTGTGCCCGGTCTTCCCGCAATAGAAGCACTTTAGTTCACTCCTCGGTCTTAACCGATCCTGGGACTTATCCCTCCTGTCACGACCTCGGCTCTTACTCCGAGCTCGAAAGTCGGACTTACTCCGCTCCACAACAATGGCATCTTCACTGCTGCTCGCAACCCGTTCTCTCCTCCTGGCTTCTTCATTCAGGAGGTTGTCGGTTACGACATCCATCTCCAGTTTCCCTTCCGGCGCCGAGTTACTAAACGTAACTACCAGAGTATCCCAGCTTTCTGGCAATGAGCTCAAGAGCAACAGAGCTTGCATCTCGTCGTCTATTCTTATGTCGGCCTTGGACAACTGGTTCACGATACCTTTGTACGTGTTGAGGTGCTCAATCATGCTCATCCCGTCCTTATACTCCAGCTTCACTAGCCGGTGAACCAGGTGAGCCTTGTTCCTCGGAGTCTTCTTTTGAATCATGGACTCTAACTTGTTCCACAACTCATATGCATTAGTGAACTCGGACACATGCTCAAAGAGGCTTTTATCAATATGCTTCCTGATCGTGGCCACTGCCTTCCGACTCAGGATCTCCCATTCCTTGTCCGTCTTTCCAGCCGGCCTCTCATCAAGGACAATGGGCTCATGCAAATCCTTGCAATACAAATGATCTTCCATCATCGGTCTCCAGTAGGCGAAGTTGTCTGCGGTTAACTTGAACATATCCCCATCATGGGAAATACTGCCACTGGTCTCCATCCCGGTATCCTTCTCTCTTCCTCAGAAACTCTAACCAGGAGCTCTGATACCACTTTTGTTGTGGAATTTGACGATCCGACGCCGCATACCCGGCTCGGCACCACAACCTTCTAGTCGGCTGGGAGCTTCCTCTACCAAACCGTAACACTGGGGAGTCACAACTCAACGCACAGCAACACAGAACAGAGCAAAATGTAGCGGAAACACAAAACAATGAACACGAGAAAGGATAGGAAGAGAATCAACACACAATATAGCTTAACGTGGGAAAAACTTCCAAGAAGAAAACCCACGGGACCAAGTCCAGAAACAATCCACTATTCAAAATAATGGTTACAACTGCTCGACGGTCACTCACCGGAGCCACTTAGCCTCGCCTTCAACAGAAGTGGAAACACTCTCAACAAGATGCTCTCACAGTTCTCGGAGACACTCTCAACGGCCCTAAACCGGAGAAACCACCCACTCTCTGTTTCGCTCAGCCTCACACTGCCGCACCTTTGCGTCAGCCTCTCAGTCTGTCTCTTGCGTCACCTTGATCTACAGCCTCCATCCATAAAGGAAGTATTTATAGAGAGGCATCACATTTAGGGATTTACCCTAAATGGTAATGGATCGAGGTCAGCTCCTTGGGATTTGGGCCCAATAACTTTTCCTTTTGACTACTTGGGAAAATGGGCCAGCATTGTACGGATCCTTATCCAATAGCTGGTTGCCGTAGCACATTAATATGTTTCGAAATAATTATGAAGATTGTGATTTTTTAATAGTTTTGGTGGCATTGGGTCCCCAACACAGAAAACGCCTCTTTTTGCATCACTTTCACATTTTTTGTTGTTTGCATGATGTTAGAAATTAGAATGGACTCAATCGTGGCTTAAGACACCGTTGTACAACTTTGGTAGTAGTGGACTGTCTCAAAGAACAGTCCACGATTTTTCTCTCTGATTGCATCATGATTGCTGCTTTTAAATTCACATGGTCAACTTTTTATGTGTTTTTCCTTCTGTTCTGTTACGTGATAACAGGGATGTCCGGTGGTGTCACCGGAGATGCTTATCTGTAGGACCTGACTCTTCCCTGTCGGTCTATGGTGATCAGACCGACGACAGAAGACAAGATCACGGACACGGGAGCAATTGGGGTGTTGTGTGTGCCGTGTGAAGGGAAAGAGGGGAGGGCCAGGATCAATAGTGCGTACCTTTCACCGTCGAGTGCTTCTGCCTTATAACCTTTCGTCCGGGCCGGAAATGAGGCATTCTGTCTCCGGGATTGTAGCCGTCGAGTCCTCTCCCCTTGTGCCCGTAACGAGGATCAAGGCTTATCGGCCGGTAACTGCTCCAGCATCATCAAGGGGGATCCCTGATTACTCGGGTTCATTAATAGGGAGGATATGTATCCGTAACAGATGCCCCTCGTCCTGGTTCTTCAGCACTCTGAGGGACCGGGACGTATACAATTTTATCGGTTTTTGTTCGTCAGTATCCAATTCAGCTATTTCGGCCGTTTTCGGAGGTGGGCGATATCCTGGGGGCCGCTGGTTTACCGACGGATTGGGTCCGTCGGCCCGATGACGTTCTTTCCGTGTCGACCTTGTCAGGCCGCTGCTGGTAACCGCGTTCCTTTCTTCGGCT
>PYAF01002933.1:278428-290720 GCA_007407185.1 Glycine tomentella | reverse complement strand
GGTTAATAGAATAACATAGTTTTTAATCAATATTCCCTCCGGCCTAATATAGTTATCGTCCTAAGTTATTTTACACATATTAAAAAAAACATCAAATAAATAAAAAATAATAATTTTACAAAATTAATCATATCATAATTTATTTGTTTTTTTTTTTATCTTAGATCATTATTATTATAAGTAATATAAGTAAAAATTAATGTTATATTAAAAATTAAAATAATAATTATTTTATGATAATTATTTTCTTAGACGACTATTATTATTATGGGACGGGAGAATAAATGATAAGGAAATTGAATATTATTGCTGCATATTTTCTTTTTTAATTAAAAATCTTTATTTTCCTAATCATATTCTATGGCGGACTTTATAATTTTCTAAATACAGCAAGTTTTCGCTTTCCACATCACCAAGAAGCTTTTTTGTTTTCTTTGCTAAATATCTAAAGATCAAAAGTGGAAAGTACTCGTAAGTGTTTGAAAAATATATAAATAATTTTGTAACGAGATAATTGATAATAGAAGTTGAATGGACCAAAATCGATGGATGATGGTTGTTGGAAAATAAAATAAGTCAAAAGAACTTAAAGTTTTGTTTATAAATGAATTATTTTTTATATAAACTAAATTAGTTTATATTAAGTTTTATGAAAAGTTTTCATTTAATTTTTGAAAAAATTAAGATGTATAAGTTGATTTTAGTTTGTGAAAAACTTTTTTTTTAATCTTTTATGAAAAAATTGATCTAAAGCAGATCTAAAACGTCGTAGAAGACGACTAATGCAATATGATTTTCAAATACACACAAAACAAAAAACTAATGCAATATGATACGACCTTTAAACGAGGGGAAGAAATTTTAAATGACTAAAAAGTAAAAAGCTTGGTGGGAGGGAGAAGGATGGATAGATAGCTAGCTGTTTCGATTATGATAAGATTGTGATAACAACGTCGATGATTAATAATATCACATGGGTTTTAGTTTGAGACTATAACAAGTAACAATGACTTAAAGACTTAATGGACATATACATATATATATATATATATATATATATATATATATATATATATTTGGTTAAACACCTCTTCAAGAAAAATGTTAAAAAGTTTAAAAAACAAAATAAGTGAAGTACGTGAATGTGGTGTTTTTTCTTCCCCTTGTTAATTACATCTTTTTGCATGCATTTATTTCAAATTTTTAAAATAATCAGAAATTGAAAGAAAATCTAAATCTTAATTAAAATCACAAGCTATTTTCAACAACTCATAAAATCAGCTGCTTTTTATTTCAAAAAAATAAGTTTATGATTGTAAATAAATATAAATTAACTTTTTTTAAGACTTAAAGAATGTTTACTAGATTATTATTTTACATTGAATCACTTATTTTTTAATATCAAATAGCAAATTGGTTCATAATTTTATAGCATGAGTGATGAGTCCATGACCAAGATGAAGACTTGGGAGAAAAAAGGTAAGTTGGAGATTCCACACTCATTTGGCGGCGACGACCTTTCTATATTTTGAGTAATATTATTTTGAAAATAGATTTTTATAAGAGAAAAAGATTATACATTGATTGAGAATATAAATTTCTTTACATCATTGTCTAATCATAATCTCATAATATATAATAATTTATTAATTTTTATGATAATTATTTTAAAATTGATATTGACAACGTACAAATTATGATCATTAAATCTTTTTATAATACATTCCACAGATAATATAAAATAAAATATGACCAAGACAAATAAATAAAAAATTGTGGAAAAAAAATAAAAGTATTAAAGCAACATTGTTCTTAAATTTTGCTTTCATCGTTATTCTTAAATTACAACAATTCAACTCAATCAAATAAACTAGATGATCCCTTGAATCTCCACAAAAAAAGAAGAAAGAGAGATCCCTTGAAAATGTTTATCTCATCATTATTTGAGCTAACAAAAGAAAATAACTGGTAATTTAAAAGGACAAATTTAGGTTGCAACATATACGGATATACATTATCGTTTCTGGATCATGATGGAATCAAACAGTGTAAGGCCAAGTTCATCGTGGGTTGCTCCTTTCTGGTAAGGGGCCTCCATTGTGAGCCTCAAAACACAGTTTGGGTTCTTAATGGATGCAACTTCCATGTGTACACAAACGTGCATCCGGAGCATTTACTAGTTAATTTTCACTAATCTTTCCATGACATAATTAAATGTTATTTTTTTTTTTGTATATTTTTTTAATATAGTACTAATTTCGAACTACCTAATAATATATTGGGAGAGAACAGAGCTACATAGGATCGTGTGGATTGATCTGAAGCTCTAAAGTCTAATTCAATGCTATTTTTCTTAGCATTTGTAGTAGTCTCTTATATTTCAGGTTCAGCACATTAGCATCTCTAAATCTGCATTTGCCAAATTATTGACTGGGTCTCATTATTGATAATATCGGTTTCTTCTTGCGTTGCATCACATTGGATTCCTTATTATTTTTTTAATGTGAGCAATAATTGGACTCTGGATTATCTTTACTATCTTAAACCAAAAGTGTTAAGAGTTGAGATTATGCGCCACCCACTTAGATATTTGACCTTATAAAATACTATGTTCCTTTATGTTATCCGTTTTTATGGTATCAATATGGTCTGCAAATAGACCTGTTCAATCCAATCCACTAGAAACAGAGACTGGTGGCTAAAACACAAAATAAGATATACTAGCTCTTTTGTTATATATTATATAAAAGATTCTTTTAACTACTTTACTGTTAATAGTTTATATAATTTTTCAGAATTACATTTACATTATTAGGATTTCATTTTATTAATCTCTTTCTATCTACTAATTTAATGTATCTCCATTCTCCGGTTAAGGATCAGGTTCTGGTAGAAACATTTTTGCTTCTCGGTTCAAGTCTCATTTTTTTAGGTTAAGTTATTCTCTAAATTTTGCCAATCATCTCTTTGCAGAGACGGCAAAAAGAAGATAAACTCTAGGTTTGAGTGACTATTATTTGAGTAAACATTACGACAATTCTAAAAACTTATGGTGCAGGTAGATTGTTGCCAAAACAAGTGAATCATGAGTATGAATTAATGCTTCCTACTTTGTTGACCTGGACAAAAAAACTTGATTCCAGCCGAAATGTCACACTGTCGTAGAATCTTGCAAGAGACTCAATATCAGATTTATTTAAGATTCATTGGAGCATCTTAAATTCTGACCAAAAACCATTGAACAATATAGTTGATGTTCATCTTCATCTTACATATAGGAGCATACCAACGACCATTCAACGAATGTCCTCTCATATGTAGTATTTAATTATGAAAATGACAACTAACTTTACTGCTCTTGCAAGCTGAGCCAAGTTCAAAGTTTTCCAAAGATGAGAATCAAAGAACCTTCAATCATTCCTTTACTTGTCTCTTCCTTGTTGCCCTTGCTCATTATATTTCAATCTCAAGGCAAAGAGATTGTACAGCAAAATGCAGAGAATGGAGAAATATCAGCTACCCTTTTTGCCTAAGCCGCCAACTATTAATTCGTGGTGGTCCTGACTCCTGATTATACACTTTCTTTTTGACAAACATAGGGACATATTAGAATATTTGTTCAAAAAAATACTAAACAATAATCTAAAATTCTTTAAGCAATTTAATCCTAAAATTCTTTAAACAATTTAATCCAGAAATATGGCATATACTTTATCTAGAGAATTATATTTGGAAAGGTGAAAGTGAAATGAGACAACCATTACTAATCTTGACAATTAATTCTGAATAAGGATTCTAATATGGGAGGAGAAGGATAGAAACTATCCTCAAAACCTTTGTGACATCAACAAAGCAACCAATATACATATAACACATCACAAAATCCATAAACCTAATACATACTATCCACATGTGTCTATATTTGTTCACATAGGTTGAAAATCCAAAACGTGCTTGAGTTTGGTGTTGGGAAATACCATGTGAAGTCAGTTATAACTACATGACAAGCAATTAATCAGCACTGTTGATGTCAGCTTGGCTTAGCAAATGGAAGTTGCATCCTGCAGCCATAAAAGTCACTAGATTGATCAGGAATACATGGCAACATTCGCTATCAAAAGCTAATTTTACACACAAATAGGATCTGTAAATTGTTCTAAAGTCTAAACCCATAAATGATTCAACCTTTATAAGAGCTTATGAAGGGAAATATGTCCTTTTTTATGCTAGCTATTTGCAGTAGTGCCTACGTGTATGAGCATCGGCATTCATGCTCCTTCCAGATGAAATGACCCTTTTGGATTTCCCTGATGTAGACAAGATTCCAACTTTTTATGAAGAGACTCAGAAGCTGTTGTAGAACGGATTTGATTTTGGATGGTTAGTAGCGTGTCGGGTTTGTATTGCTACTGGTTGTGAATGTGCATTTTACAATCCAAAACTTGAGTGTCAAAATCAGCTGAAACCACGGATAAATCCGGCCCACTCTGAATCCATGATGGGATGGATTAATCCGCCTAAATTTTAAAAAATAACCTAACCCATTTTAATTATTATCTAAACTTCAAATATTTTTATCATTTTTCTAAATTTCAATTATTATATTTATATGATTACTAATTTATCATAAATATTTGGTTTGCATTCCATGGAAAACAAGATATTTTTTAACTTGTTAATATGTCTTATTGTTGGATCTCTAGTAGAGGATTTAACAAATGTTTTTTTTATTATTTTTAAACTCATGAAATTTAAAAATAATGTTACGTTGATTATTCAAAGTTTTGTTAAAATAAATATTCAAATTTATTTTTTAAAAGAATTAATTTTTCATTGAACTTTCTTTTTTTAAAAAATATATTTTGTTTATAAGGTGGATTAAGATGTGAGTGAGACTTGCCCATTTGAAAATTCTACCCAAAAACATATTTTAAAGAGTAAATTAGATTCATATTTTTTGTATTTTTAGCAAATTGGGCTCAATAACCACCGTTATTTGATCCTACGTAAAAACAAAAGTTCGTTTCTATGGGTAACATTTATGTACCACTTCCTCTAAACACCGAAACTATTAATGAAAAGAGTACCTATGATTACACTTGCATTACTGTGTTTTTTCGAATTGTGTTGGACCCTCCTTATTAATTTTTTAAATATATTTATTTAAATATGTTGGTATCTTTTAATATAGTATTAATTATTAGATTAAATTACAAGTTTTGATGTCCCATTAATTCCTAATCCGCAATTTTAATCTCCTCTTATGATAGATTTTAATAATTTTATTAAATATAGTATTTATATTAATATACTGATATTTTTATTTTATAATATTAATAATTATATTTATTAAATATGATATATTTATTGGATTCAATAAATGTAATCATAATATATGTATATTAAACATATAACTTTTAATTGAATTTATATATATTAAAATCATTATTAGATAAAAAATATTTTTAATATAAATTAATGCTTAGTTATACATAATAATAATAATAAGAAGAAGAAGAAGAAAAAGAATTTATTTCATATTTTTTATTTGACTAAATTGAATTTAGTTTAAAATTATAATTTCTACATTTGTATAGTGAAAAAATCAAACATGGTATTATAATTATAAGTTGAATTTCTATTTTAATAAGAGTGATATTAAGGTAGTATTAAATAATTTTATTAATACAAAATTTAAATAAATATAATATATATTAGTGAATATATTGCACTAGTATTCCTTGTATTTTTTGCGAATTGAGCTCGTTACCTTAGTTAACAGTATGTTTGTTAACCTTATAACAGTAAAGTTAAAAGTAATGTCAAATAATAGAAAAGTAATCATAAAAAAATTAATAGATTAAGTATTAAATGCAATTCGCTTGATTCTCGCCTCTTGTAATATATGTCAATATATCAAATTCATGGCTAATTTGTTACGATTCTTCTTTGCTTATCTTGCATGATGCTATGGGTCTGCCTTTATATCGTAGTATTCGTGTGTAGCTTTTTCTGGGCTTTTGTCCTCCTTAATATATATATATATATATATATATATATATATATATATATATATATAAATGAAAAGATACTTTGAAATTATCAAACATGAAACCAGTGACATTTCGAAACTACTAATAGAAATCACTTAGAACTCCGAAGAAGCATAAAATTAAGTCAAAATAAGCTAGAGATGAAGTTCTGAATTAATGTTATTTATCTCCTCTTACTAAGTACCCCACATTTTCCTTAATCTTCGAAGGAGGATTAATTGAAAAGCCCGACTTCATACAATACAATGGCCTCTCGTTCAGCGGGGTTCATCATGTGCTTAGGGATAATTAATGTCAAAACTCAAAAAGTTCTTTTGCTTAATAATGTTAATGATAACTAATGTTCAGTAAAGACACTTTTTTTCTTTAGCTTTTGGGCAGGCCAAATCAAATTTACCAACTTTACCTCTGTTAGCTAAGACTAGAAGGGCGGTTTGTACAAACTGTCTCAGGCATCGGCAGAAAACAACTACTCTTTTTATTTTTTTTCTACATCGTAACTACTCTGCCCTTTTATTTAACACCTAATAAATAAAAACTAAAAAAATAAACAAAATATAACTAGTAAATATGTGTACAACTTTATATTTATTTAAAATAAATGTTAATGATATTCTCTTTAACACTTTTTTTAAGACTCTTAATATAATTATTAGAATTTATTAAAAATTGCAATTTTTTACAGATTTTTTTTCATATGATTCTTTCTTTATGATTTCTAAGACTCTCACCTGACACTCTCTAGCATTTCTCTTGTGCTGTGTTTAAAAAAATCCCATCCTAAAAGTTCAAATCATATATTTTCACTTTTATTTTTCAAAAAAATAATGATAACAAATATAATGGATATTTTAATTTCATACAAAATACTTTCTATTTTGAAAATGTTCAACCCCAAAATGTTGAATTTTTATTATTCTATAATGTTTTCTTAACTGTTTATGCAGTAGTTTTAATAACGTACGTATACAGGGCCTTTTGAGACAATTATAGACAGTGGAAGGGAATTCTAATTTTAGCTACTAAAAGGGGTTTTAATTCAAGCTAATCCTTTTTGTTATTCATGTTTCATGCACGAGTACATTAGTTAAAAGACAAACTAGCTTCTAGTAGGTAACATTGATAAAGACGTGTCATATGTATCCAATTTGATTCATTTCTTGCGATTCAATCTATGCTGGAATATTCATTTATCATTAATTGGTTTTCATTCCAAGTTCGTGATCAAACAGACATTAAAGTCCAAAGTGATCAATTTTCTTTCACCAAAGGCACACATAGCTTTTTCCATTGCTTTTGCCTCTCTCATTCTTTTTTTAATTTTCTTTCAGACGTTTGGTATCTTATCTTTGTCTGCTTTGCATCCCCTATCCAAGGAAGGAAAAATCAAAAGCTGAAGAAGAGCGACACAACGGAAAATTAAGAAAACCAAAGTCATTCATTCATCCCCTTTATATAAAACTCACAACAAAAGGAAAATACATTGATGGGTGTAAGTGATGCATGCCAGAAGCATTAAGTTCCTAAATTAACCAACCAACAAACTAAGAACAAAACTCCCCATGAGACCCATTTGACCAAAACCACCACAACCAACAAAGCAACCTCGTATGCATCTCTTACATCCCATGATTCTTCTTACATCATAACATTAACATAAAAATAAATAACCCAAAGAAGGAAAAAAATCATTGGCAAATACGTAAGAAGTAAAAATCATCGGACCGCTACCCTCAATTCCCCGCGATGCAATGATAACACTCTCCCAAATTCTTCTTCACAATATTGTGATGAGGTAGAAACTCGGGAGAGTGCAATTGCAAAGCCTTTGTGCTGTGTTGTTTCCTTCATTCACCATCAGCTTTTACGCATATCTACGGAAATACCCTTCCACCACCCTACACAACCGTCGCCTACGACGGAACGAGCATCCTTCACCACCGTAGCTTGAACTCTCAAAGACACACTCCTAGAGGCCATGTTTGTGGGGTGACGAAAAAGAAAGTTATGAATGATAATGGATGAGTGACAAGGCTAAGAAAGGCTCAAGAAAATGGAAATGGGGAAGCTATAGCTAAGCTAAGGCTCAAAAAAGACTTGGAATAGAGAGTGAGAGGGTGTGAGCATAGGGACAAGGGGTGACATGATGGGTCGTATATAAAGGCGAGATTTTAGCTTTTGGTTCTGCATTATTATCATTATTCTCATTTATAATATGCATGTGAAGGAAAAACAAAAAAGAGAAAAGAAAAGCGGAGTTGAAATTCTTGGTCTAATATAGTTAAGGGCATGTTTGTGGGGAATGCCAAAATGTCCACTAACTCGGTTTCCAAAGCTCTTGGAATTTTCATATTCATTTTTCGTGGGTTAAAGAGGGAGAGGGAAGGGAGAAAATTGTAGGGGTTTGATGGGGTTTGTTTGTCTGCGTATGTGAACGTGGCTTGCTTAAAAAATTGGTGTTTGGTGGTGAACGTGATTAACTATTTTCTCACTTAGCTCAACACACAAGCTTTTATGGGCAACTTTTTGGATTTATTACCTTATTATTGAGGAGGGTAGTGTGTAGTAGTGGGGCATTAACCTAGATTGGAGTGAATGGATATGGGGGCGGATGATTGGCCCAAGGTCCAGCTAACCCCACCAATTTGTGCGTCCAATTTGACGCGGATGATTGAGTAATCAACACCACCAACGAAGGAAGAAAAAAATATGGCCAAAGCAACATGGTCGTAAATGTAATTGGGTAACAATTTTCATATTAGTGGTAGAAGTTTAAATGTCATATACTTGCTCATTCGTATTTAACATCTTTGCTTCTAATAACAATACATGTTAAGGTTTGAATCTACATGCCCAAAGCGAATTAGAGCTTAACTTATACTATATCAACCAAACTTAATATTGTTGAGTAGCTCAAGTATCAAAATTACCTACACAGGGGTTCACTTTATTAATTAAGAAGTTACTTCTTGAAGTTATATAATAGACCCCGAAGATTGATTTTCTTTCTTTCCGCGTAATTTCTCTACCTCTTCATTTTCTTCATAACGCTGAGTGTGTTTGCTTGAACAGTAGAGTAAGCACTCGCAATTCACATCACGAATGTGTAAACAACTTTTGTCCTGGAATTTACTGAACAATTTTTCCAAGTCCAGCCAACGTGCAATATAGGTGTGGACTCCAAGCACAAGGAACGTCAACATTTTGAACTAGGCTATCACAACTGTATGCGCATTGAAATTTAGTTGTCGTTGCAGTAAATGGGAAGACAATGAGAAAATTAAAAGACACTTACAAATTCTACCCTCATGCAATCTTTCTTTGATTTTGTAACAGCCCTAGCTTTGTCATAATCAAAGATTATATTCCTACTCATAATTAACCGTTCATGTAGATCTGATCACGTTTATACTAGTACTAGTTAATTTTACGTTAGTAATATCGTTTTATCGCAATTGAGTGTTCGTACATTCATTAATTTCTATCAGCAAAATAAAAGTTAATCATCTTAGAACTAACGTGTGCAGTAATTTATAAACACATTTATCCAATTATTGTGTAATGATCGATTATCATAAGATTCAAAAAGGTTGAATGGTGTTTGTCTTGTAGCTAGGTAGGAAGAAAAGGGTGTGCGAGTGGGACGGGTAACATGAAATTTAAAAGTAAGAGAAATCAGAAATACGCCAGACAGACATATTTTGAGAAAATGAAGTTGGGGCACTAGGCTTTGGATTATAAGAAAAATATAATGGGCACCAAAGTCGTTGTCTACCACATTGCTGGTATGATAAAGACTAAAAATCTGAGACACTTGGGAACATACTTTTGAACATGATAGAGAAAGAACGCACCTGTACTAACAAAATGTGCAGCTCAATCACTTTACTATAGATTTGGCCATCAGAATAGGAAAAAGCAAGACCTTACAAAAGCACAATAACAAGTCAGCGGTATAGATTCCTTCTTCTTTTTGCTGTTGTTTGTTCTTTTGCTTTGTTGGTTGAAAATGAAAACCCAGTGTCTTCTAGAATTTATACAACAATGCTATCTAGTCTTACACAAATGTAGCATACAAATCAAATGAATTTGTTTTGGTTAGAGAGAGGATTAATTCACCACTCAATAGGCCTTGAGAGAAACTAATTGATCGATCATCTGAATTACTTCTTCAACGCGATCAAACGTTTTAATCTCGCATGCCACTCGTACAATTTAATCAGTTGAATTATTTCTTCACGTGGTACCTTTTATTTTCAGTAAAATTGCCGTTTTCACGCTGGTAAGGAGGTATTTTGGTACAGAGTGCAGCGGCTACATAAACAAAATTAATTATTTATTGATTTAGTCTTTGTACTAGTACAATTTTTACCTTTTTGTCTTTATATTTAAAATTTTTTATTTAGTTCTTACAATGCTTTTTAATTTATTTTAGTTCTTATGCACGCAATTTTTTTGGACGATATAAAACTAGAACAGATTAACTCATTAACAAGTGTATATGTAAAGACTAAGATAAATAGTTTTTAAATATAAGAACTAAAATGTGAAAATTATATAAATATAAAGACTAATTAAGTAAGCAATAAAATCTACTACATCATACACTAACTTAGTGAAAGTGTGCAAACGCTTTTTTAACTTTCTCTAAACGATCCAAGCACGTGGATCTATAGAGATTTCGATATGCAATGCGTATTTTGTGGCAAAGGCTGTCAGATTGAGGGCTGATCCCTTAAGGATTGTACAGAACTTATTTGTCAATTCAATTTTACAATCAATTTAGATAGGTCTTGTACTGGTATAGTGGTCATGTATCTAATAAAAGAAAAGTAATTTTGTATTCTTTTTTACTCATAAAAAAAGTTACTCCTTTAATATAATTCTGAAAAGTATTAAATGAATAAGTAAATATGATTAATATTTCGTTATAAAGTCTAGTTTAATTAGTTAAACAATACGTGTGAATGATGAATTATTATAAATATTTTTTAATTTCTACTAATAAAAAAAATGTTCCTAAATTCTTTGAAAATGCATCCTATAGTTCTCGTAATCTGTTGAGTTTAATACTTGTATGTAAACTTTAAAAATACTTACATTGTGTCTTAGTGGTCTTCTTATGATTCTCCGTTCAAAGCAAAAAGGTCCTCTTCTAGTTCTACATTATCGTGAGAAAGAGAACGACGCACCACCTTCCGATCTTAATCGAACGGATGTTACACGTGAATGTGTCTTTCATTAGGATAAGAAGCCCATTTCATTTCATCAATGGCTACAAAGTTGACTCCAACTAGATAGATAAACAAAACAACAATAGAATGGGACCCAGGAGACACATGGGCTGTGTCCCACTTAGTAGGGTGATTGTGTCAATTTTCACTTCAGCATTACGTCATTAATATGTCATTAGAGTATAACTAAGTCGACCATAAACTTAATTAAATCATGAAATATCTAAGAGTTTAATGACAATGACATTATAAAATATTATTTAATTATAATTCGCTTTTAATATGAATTTTAAAGTAATTATCATAATAATTAATAAATTTATTATATATAATAAATTGTAATTAAATAATAGTGTAAAATCTTTTAGAGAGTATATAATCTTTTTTTTTCAATAACTAAACTACAAAATATATTTAGATTCTTACTCTTTTTTATACTTATATTTTATAATTAGTTTGATTATTGGTGCATTTTATGATCTTTTTAAATTCAAAATTTATAATAATTCATATTTTTTTTTACTAATCAAATATGTAATATATAATTTAGTTAATAAACTGAAAATAATTAAATTATTTTAAAAATACTTAGCTGAAAATTTTATATGAAATAAATTAATATGATGAAACAGATTATCTTATAAAATGTTAGTATTAAATTGTTTTTGGTATAGATAAAATGTTACTAAATAACTCGCAATCGAAGTTTAACAATTATATGTTTAAATTTTATTTTATGTGTTTGTAGTAATATTTAGACATACTTTCTTTAACTATGGGATTGGGCGCGTGTGCTTAATTTATTGTATTTATTTGAATATTTGAATGTATTAAGCATTTTTTTAAGACAACTTTTATTTTTAAAATTTGATATTTAACTAAATCTTAATTGTATTTTTAACATTTTTTTTCTTAAAATATAAAATAAGATTATGTTAGTATAACATGGTTTAATTTTGATCTTTAACTATTCTTTTTAGTTTTTCAAAGTCATTATTTGATTAT
>PYAF01002933.1:243324-278328 GCA_007407185.1 Glycine tomentella | reverse complement strand
TCTAAGAATGTTAATTTAATTAACTTCAAAGATTTAAATTTATTTTTTCAGTTTATTCATTGAAAAATTATTATTCTATCAAGTAAAATAAAATATTTATTGTTAAAATATTAAAATTTAATTCAAATAAATTAAAATATTATTAACAAAGCATTTAAAATTCATATCAAATAATATTACTCAAAAGTTAATTTCAGTGTTACTCACAAAAACAATAGAATTTATATATAAACAAATAAATATTTAATGACTAATACATTAGTATTTAATTTATTTAAGATTACCTTATGTAATAAAATGTTTTATAATTTACTAAAATTTAACGTACTTTTAATTTCTATTTATTTGAAAAATAACAAAATAACTTCACAAAAACTTAATTTTAAGTGTTTGTGTGTGTATGTGTGTGTGTGTGTGAGAGAGAGAGAGAGAGAGAGAGAGAGAGAGGGAGAGAGAGAGAGAGAGAATTGAAAATTAATAAATAAATGAAATAATAAGCTAAAAAAAATAAGATATAAATCAAATATTTTTATATTCTATGTAGATAAATAGAATAAAATAATGTTCATGAAGGAAAGTATACTAAATTCTATACACTCTATTGATCATTGGAAATTCGGTGGAAAAAACAAAATGTTCAAAGCAACAAACTAGGAGAGCCAATCCTTTGGTCCAAATCAGCTTTGGATTTGAGCAAATTGTGTGTGCTTTATTATCCCCTTAATTAAAGAGGTGCTGTCTCACCTTTAGGTTTTAATTCCTCTGGCTGGGCTTGACTTTTAATCACCAATTTAGATTTATCCGAATGAAAATTGTAGACATTATACTTCAGTTGCAGCAAATTTGTGGTTAATAATGGAATATGCTCGAACGGTATGATCATCTTCTTTCTTTTCTGTACATATATGATTTACTAGTATTATATTTAGGATAATTTTTTTTGACATATAATCAGCAGTGTCCTGAGCACGGTTAAGATGGATGGTTGTTTAAGTCTTCATATTTAGAGAGATATCAAATTTTTTTATTTAGTATATATAAATATTAAAACAAAATATTTATAATATTATAATGTAGCAATGTCCATGTGAACTCTTGAAGAATTGTTTCTCTTCATTTGAATTACAAAATACTAAGAGTAATAAGTTATCAATATAAAAGAAAATAATAAAAATTAATATTTCTCTAACATATGATAATTCTCATGATCTTGAAGGTGAAATTAATTTTATTTAAAGAATTAAAAGTCATCAGAAATGTTAACAACTGAATCAACTTTATGATTTCAAGGTCTTTAAAATTGTTAACGTATGTACAATTTATATAATAATATTAACTTTTCATATTATCTTATCTACTAAAAAAAGTTTATCAAAATTGAAAATATTAAATTCTATTTGCGATCTATTATGTCACAAGTTAGATTAAAAAAATTTGTTTTGATTTTTGTCAAAAAAATTATAAAGAATCTTAGCTATGAATAAATTATTAATGAGTTTTATAAAAAAAAAATTACAAGGAAAACGATATTTAAATGATTATAAGGGCATATTTTTTGGTTCACCCAGTCATGCACCAAATATCAGGATCCCAGTTCTGCATATGCTAACAGTAAAAAGAAAAATGAATTACTAACCAAGAAGTAAACCAAACAAATTATTAAAAGTTGGAATATTAATTATATCATTTCACAAAAGATCACATATTAATAGTTTAATATTGAATAAATTTCTATTGATACAAATTTTATTTAATAAAAAAGAAGAAGAAATAATTAGTAAATAATGTTCACCTACAAAATTAAAAATGAAGGGAGATGAATTCAATGATTGGATACTCGATGCCAGGTAAGAAAAGGAAAAAGGAAAATTGTTGCACAAAGGATGTGCTTTGCGTGTCCGAAGAAGGGAGTACAAAGAGCGGCGCGTGAGGCCTCGAGAGTGTATCTGAGGCAACAGTGGTGGGTCCCATTTATGTTTTCTACCCAACGCAACGCATTGGATCCCGCATAAGCAAAGCAAAACGATGCTGTCCTCCATCTTCGCTTTTTACCTTTCCTAATTAATCGTGAATTCTGCTTTTCCCCCTTCCTTTTTCACTGTGCCTTCTCTCGTTTTTATCCTCCTTTTTTGTGGATGGACCCTGTATTAATAGTGTTAATAATCATGTGTCCATGCATTAATTCACGTTAATCCAGAACTCAAACCTCTGCTTTTGAGTTTTGTTATTTGAGCTTGGTGTTTCTAGACACATTACACAATCCTAAGTAAGCCCATGGTCGTTTTAAGTAATTGCCAAGGTTATTTACTTTCGGCTTCTGGGTTTTCTATTGGTTTTAACAAAATTTGATGTTTATTCGCTGTCTAATTTAGCAAGTTAGGTCAAATATACCCTTGTTTGTTAAATTTTGAAGAAAAAACTATTTTTTTCTAAAGCAATTTGAAGTTTGAACATATAATCAGGGCATGTTTTGAAATTTTATTTAATAAATAAGATTATCTTATATTTAAGTATTTTAAAGTAGATAATAATATCATAAAAAATTATACATTTTACTTCACTAAACAAATAATATAATTTTAATAAATTTGAAAATATTTTTATCATATTTTTATTTAATTGACTTTTATGTTATTGTCTATCATTCAATTTATCTCTAAAAAAAATTACATAACAAAAATATTATATATAAAATAAGCATGACAAAAAGATAGATTAGCGAAGATAAGTTTGACTATCATGAAAGGTAAAAGAAATTTAAAAGATATGATGTTATATTTTTTGAAATCAATTCTCATTTCCGTGGAATTTTATCAAGTTTGGATAAACTCGTATAAATATATATTTTAAAAATATTAGTTATATTTAGGATTTAATTTATTGGTTATATTTGGTCCAACCAATAAAGTTTTCTTGCTCCTGTCATTATCATCTATCATTGATAAAAATATTGTTTCATATTAAAGCTTACATGTATTTTGTTCTTTATGAAAATACTAATTTTTGTTTTAGTTCTTTTATAATTATAATTTTACATTTTTTAATCACATGTCACATTTTCATTTGAATAAAAGATGAGACATAAAATAAATAACAACTTCAATTTATTTATAAAAACAATAAATAATAATATAAAAAAATACAAAACTATAATTTTTTTAAAATTTTGGTTCCCTTTTAATTGTCAGTCCAGTGTCGTCACACCTCCGACCAACCCAACATATAATTTGATTCGATCATTATTTAATGTATTTAACAACATATATAGCTAGTTGGATCTATAAAATATTTAAGTGATGACATAAAACTAAAATGAATTTTGATATATATATATATATATATATATATATACATTTATCTGTTGCTTACTATTTTATGCTTTCTACACTACAAAAAAAAAACGTTATTTTTTATGGACAAAATTCGTCGCTAAACTAGAAAATCTGTCGGAAAAATGGAATTTCCAACGCAATTCCAACGGACAAAAATCCGTTGCTAAAACGCTCGTAGGAAATTTTAGGCATCGGAATTTTTTTGTCCGTCGATAATTTCTGACGGATATTTCCGTCAGTAATGACCCGTGGGAAATTTCTAACCAAAAAATCTGTCGGAAATACACGTATGGGACATTATACTACTCCAAAAGGGCTTTCTACGTCGGTTCGAAAAACGTCTTAGAAACTGGTGTCATGAAAAGTCGCTTTCTAAGACGGTTTTCCAAATAATTGTCTTAGAATGATATTTTTAAAATAAAAAATTGAGGATTCTAAGATGATTTTTTACAGAACCGTCTTAAAATGTCTTTTTTTAAAAAAAAAATTCACGAATATCATTCAATGCTTACACACTAATCCATATTCCAGCATGATTTAACAATGTTTAAGATACCAATTCTTTATGGAATATACACATTAAAAAATTGTTAATAGGAAAACTATCGGAAAATAAACATAATCATAAGCACATATGTTAATATCATTACCATCAAATTTCCCATAATATCAGTATAGATCTAGTATTACAAATACTAAAGTTAAATGATAAGGATGAAAAATAGGGAGAAAATCTTATTTAATTTCCAAATTTGACAAAGCTTTTTAGGAGCAAGAAAAACACTAGGGATAGACAGTGAATTCAAAATAGAAAAAGTGATAATTATGGCTCTTTATCACTGCTAAAATTTAGAAGCAGGGAAGAGCGTGAGAGGCAACATATCTATTAGTGTGAAAGACAAAGGTGATTACAATTACTTTATAATCATTGTTCCTCTTGCATCAAACAACAACTTCCACTGTTCATCATTCATTCATTCATTGCATGCCTTGTTCTTGTGCCTCTTAGATAGACACTACACAAAGTCTACTCACTACCCTATTCCCACATAGGCACAACAATCAGTAAAGTGAGAGGCATTTTGCAAAGTTAGGAGACTAAAGAGATCAAAATGCTTGCAATCTCAGGGACTCAAGATAGGATTTAGCTGAACTAAATCCTTTGGAATAACTATAAAGCAACTTAGATGGTTCAATACCAGAATAATTTAAAACTCAAAATAAATCAGGGAGTTTTAGGTGCATCCTAATTGTGACAATTTTAATGTAGTAGAACTCAAAGCAAAACATCAACTACTATTTATGCTTCATATATATCATTTGCTACTTAAAAAAAGCTCCGATTACTAAGAAAATCTATAACTGACCATTCCTTCGTGGAGATCTCTGATTGTCCGCAAAGATTTCAATCCTGGTTCCTTTCTTCTTTCCAGCTCCTGCAAATCAGAACAAAGTTCGTAAGACATTATATAAAAAAGAAGTTGATGATACAAGATTAGTTATAAAAGCCAATGAAGCCATTAATTAAAGGAGAAGAGGAGCAAATGAAATTCACAAATACCTTTAAGTAGCCTCCAAGGTCATATGTGTCAATACCAAGGAAATGCCCCATACCATGTGGCATACAAGCAGCACCCAAGCGTGCAGCCATCATGTGATCAACATCACTAAACCAAAATCCACAAATATGTAACTTCATAAAAGATTCTACTATCTTAGAGATTGTATCAAGATGAAAATTTCCCACTAAAAATAAACTAAATAGTTTATGAACTTAAACTAGAAAAAACAATGAACTTAAATTATGTCAAACTTAAATTAAATTAATTTACATGCAACTTAACATAACTTATTAAGTTATAGTTAAACTTAATCAATTCTTATTGAGTTTGAGACAGGTTTAACTGAACTTATATTCGATCTTGATTGCTACGTTGGTTAGTGAACAACTATCATTGTAAATCATACATACTCAAAGCTTATGACATATTTTACCAAACAAAATTAAAAAATGACAAAACTAAGTACTGAATCTTCTATGTGGCATGCCTATCTACAATCTAATACCACCTAAAAATCTTTTTTCTCTATTAAATTACAAAAAAAAAGGCTCAAACACTAAGAATAATAGACATGTCAAAAACCCACAAGAGTTAACCGTCAATTCAACAACACAATCACATACTAACATTCAATTGAAGCACATCTCAAACAATAGAACTAAATTAAAATTAAAATTAAACATTTAATATTTAATTTTACATATATTTATTTTTAGTAAAAAAATATTTTAATATAAATTAATAAATTTTTATATATAGAAAATTTGTTTCTACTTAATTATAATTTTTAGAAACATTTAACATAAAATAATATATATATATATATATATATATATATATTATTTTAAAAAATTTATTTTATGTGAAATCTATTATAGAATGATGGCTCTATAGAGTAAAGGCGTCATAAATAGGCAACATAGAGTTTGGTGAGAAGAGTTTGATTACTGTTTTTTAGAGTAAAGGCACCAACTCTTCTCTCACTCTTTCTATTATCTTCTTCTAATTTGTTCATTCCCTGTCTTCAAAGATATGAGAACCCAGATTGGCCCTCCATTTATAAATATATCAAATCAGTCCTTCAGCGTCAATTTTAATTCATCAAATTGCTTCCAAAAAAGGATATAATTGATGGCATTTATTACCATTAGGAGGAAAAACAATTAGGCATTTATACATAAAAGAAATCTAATGTGATTTATATTGATTTAGTTCAATAATATTTCAAAAAACTAGACATAAGTATATACTTAAAAAAGAAGTCATTTATGAACCATATGCAAGTATCAATATGGGGCCCCAGCCAACAAGGAGAACTTGAGTCTTCATAGTCATCCAAGTAACGGTTCTTGATTTAATCCATGTGTTGAACATATATATCAGTCAAATGGCATGTATTCAAAAAGATAAACATGACAGCCAATATGTAGTGACAAACATATAATGCAGCCTTGAATGTAAATGACCAAATTCAGGCTAAAAAATTAAAGAAAATGTCACCAGTGCAGCTTGATATTAACAGCTACAAAAACTTAACTCTAACTGAATTTAACTTACACTACCTACCCCTCTAAGCATTTCTTGTTGTAGCGACTTATAAATTCATCGGTGTAGCTCCCAAATATATTATCAAGACACTTCACTAATTTTGGGACATCCTCCAGAGGCATTATATACCATCTTTTCATTCCTTGCACAAATAATAATATGTACATGTCTAGCAAATAATAAGATACAAGTGATGTATATTAGTAAATATTTGTGAAATTTATGAATATACATCCACTTATTTCTTAGAAAGAACATGTTAGCAAATTAGTGTAAATTGCTATTTGTTAATAAACTGGTGTGTTCGTATCCCTCCCTAATTAATTTTAGATGTAATTTCATCGTGATAAGTACATATGACCAATAATATAATTTTTGGGGAGTAATTTAATTTGTCTATTTACCCAACAATAATCATAATAGGATGAGGAGGAAATGGTGAATGTTTACAACAAAATTTTAAATCAGGTGAATGCTTGGTGCATACATGAAATATTAGGAGGGTATTGTTACTTTTTTTTATCCTGAATTATTTAAAAAATAATTATTGATACATTAAAATCAAATCATATATAAATGAATTAGAATTTAATTTTAAAAGTGCTACCAGTAATATTTTAAGTTCAATATTTTATTAAACATGAAAAAATATGCAAATGTAAATGGAATAGGCAACAAAAGTAACTGTAGGTCATTTTTTATATTGCAACTAAAAAGAACAAAATCTTAAAGTTAAACAAGTCCTATATTCAATCAGTTTCATATTATTCATAAACTAAATATTATAAGTAGGTGTGTTAATAATTTATTGATTTACTCAATAAAGATATTGGTATACTTTAAAATGTGTATGCAAGTATGCATGGTAAAATTTGTTGTAATATTAATTATTAAGGAAAAATATACTAAATATTCTAAACTTTGAGCCTTTTCAAAGTATTGTTACAAACTTTATACTTTTTACTTAATTTTTAACTATTATTGTAATAAATATTTAAATAAATCAACAGAGTTGAATCTAACATACCATACCTATTCTTACAATGTAGCAAGCAAAATCTAAATTTTCACGTTTAATATCTTATAGTACTTCAAATAAAATTGTTTCCATATACAAATACATGTGAAAGGAAAAAAAATCTTTATATTATTGATTATTAATAATTTTAGACTTTCATTTATATATATTATCCGAAGTTTGGACTGAACTATTTTTACTCTAATTAGTACGATTTATTTAGCATGAGGGATCGAATCCACAATATTTTTCTCTTTTTTCTCTTTTTTAACCATTAAACCAACCTTATATCTCCAAAGCTCCATTATTTATCTACAAATACAAAACAAAAAAAAAATGGTTAAGCATCTTAGGCACCAATTACCAATTATGGCTTGAATGTTTGATGAGACAATCATAAACGACTTGTTAACATGTGACCTTTAATGCAATTATGTGATCATTAAATATTTTTTCAATTTAATCATATATAGTTTTATGGTTCATATTTATTTGCCTCACATAATACAACCCCCACCCCAACATGCTGTAAATTATGGTAGTTCGATTGTCTAGTTAATCATTCATCCTGTTCTTACAAAAATCTGGATATAGAACACGTTAGGGTGGACGTCCAAGATAGGTTCTAGACTTTGCACGTCAGATGATGAGTCGACTTTGCTAAGAAAGGGAACCTGCAAAACAAATGAATAGATTGACGCTCGAGTAAGTACATAAATATAGAGAGAAAAGCATATAAATGAGCATGTCAATCAAAGTATATTCTAGTGAATACTCATGTAGAAGGTGAGTGAAGGCGTGTGTGAAAAGTTAGATGGAACCTGTATTTATAACATGAGCATGGGCCTTAGACTTTGTAGATAATTAACCTGTAGATAAATGCTAATAGATAATTGCATGTTATAGATAATTAAGATTACAGATAATTAGTACCTTATAGATAATCTGTAACTTGTAGATAAGTACAAGTTTGTAGATAATAGCTAATTGATAAATTGAGGCTTATAGATAATCTGGTGGATTATAGATAATCCAGTGCTTATAGATAATTTAATGCTTGTCATTTGAAAAGGTTGTTGTAATATTATCAATAACATCTGAATAAATAAGCGTTAAAGATAACATGTGCACTTCTACAACCCAACTGCTGAGGGGGAGGTGTCTGTGTTCTTGTAACAGGATTGACATTGAGGGTTGACACGTAACCAGGAGTTCCACATAAATGATTACATATAATTTTTATATTTTGGACATAGAGGGTTGATACGTGTGAAAGCTTGTAATGAAACATCACGGTAGGTGTTCACTAAGGTTCAGCTCTTAGTCTTTATCTTTTTGCCTTAGTGATGAATGAACTAACAAAAGATATTCAAAAGGAAGTGCCATGGTGTATGTTTTTTGCAGATGATATTGTGCTTATTGATGAGACCAAAGATGGTGTTAATAGGAAATTAGAATTGTGTAGAAACACTTTGGAGTCTAAAGGATTCACGATAAGCAAGAGCAAGACGAAATATATGAAGTGTGAGTTTTCGAGGGTAAGAGACGGTGATCAAGACACAGTGCATCTACTTGGTCAAGAGGTACCCAAGAAAGATGGTTTTAGATACTTGAGATCAATGTTGCAAAAAGGTGGTGAGATTGATGAAGATATAAATCATAGAATTAGAGTAGGATGGATGAAATGACGGAGTGCATCGGGATTTTTGTGTGATCGCAGAATTCTCCTTAAGCTGAAAGGAAATTTCTATAAAACAATTATAAGACCGGCAATGCTATATGGAGTGGAATGTTGGTTAGCACATAGGCAACATGAACATAAAATAGGGGTAGTAGAAATGAGGACGTTAAGGTGGATGTGTGTATATACGAAGATGGATAAGATAAGAAATGAGAATATTCGAAGAGAGGTATCAGTGGTACCGGTATGTGAAAAGATGAGGGAGTATAAATTGAGGTGATTTTGGCACGTTATGGGACGACCACTAGATGCTTCCGTAAGAATAAGAGTTTGTTACCAAGAGCTCGACACAAAAAGAGGTAGAGGTCGACCGAAACTTACATGGGGAAAGGTAGTAAAAACAAGACCTAATGGAGTGTGATATACATTGGCCGAAGGTATGTTTTAGGACGGAGTGGAGAAAAACTATAAATTTAGTGGAGAGTTAAACCCATTAGTAATTCTATGTTCTAGTCATTCCCTTGTTTTAATTATATTCCTCTTATTTTCTCTCATTTTCCTTTTACCCCTTTTTTCTTTTTTTTGTCTTATTTCCATTTTTTTTCTTTCCCTCTCCCTTTCTCTTTCAGTCTCATTTATGATTTATCATTGGGTTCATCTATCACCAATCCTAATTAATTTAAGTTAAAGATGTTGTTGATGTTGGATGGTACAGGATTTGTCTAATTGTTGATTTGTTTTAATTATAATTAAGTTGGTAGCTGTCATTACTCGGTCGAGTGTGACATTCTTATATATGATCTTCAAACCCTATAGAGCTCAGCTTGTGAAATAATATGCCTTCTATTTCCAGCACCAAAGTTACATAGATTGTTGTTTCATTAATGATTCAATATATTTCGGCTGGGCACAGGCTGCTATTGGACTTGAAGATCAAATACTTACATGTATTGCTTAATGCTTTGGAAGGTTTCTTAATTCGCACGTGTGTCCACTGGAACTTTTGGCCCGTGTATTGGAATAATGGTTGTAGTCTATCGCCACACTTTGATAAGAATCCGCAGAGCCATGTGCACCATAAGGCAATCTTCCTTTCAACTTTTCTAGTTTATACTTGATCATATAGTATTTTTTTTTTCTAAACTGAAAAGTACAAAATGGTTATGGATAAAATTAAAGGTGATGATCTAGGTGAGCATCATCTACCTAAAATTTCAAAATCAAATTCAATAGATAAATGTTAAGTTTATTTTAAAATAATATTCTTTTATGAAGTCAAATGATGTTATTGATGTCAGATACAAATATGAATATGTCAAAAAAAATTCCATGCTTGTTTTTCCCGATTCTCCTTCAAATCCTTTGCATCACACTCATCCTCGCCCTCTTTTATATTTCCTGAATATTCAGAAATAACTCCAAAACATATTATGTTGGATGAAGAAAATTTGCTTCAAAGATATCAATCAAGATGTTGATAACTGGGAAGTTCCTTAAATATCCAAAAACAATTACACAAACCTACAGAAAATCGTTTGTGCAATTCTTATTACACTATTAGAATTGCAGAAAATAATATCCTTTAGAGATTGAGACGGTTGAAGAATTTCATCTCTTATCAAGAGAATTTTTAGCCAATCATGCTAAAACCCATAAAAATCTTCATATATGATATGTTTTAGTGATTGTCTGAAATTTGAATTCAGCTCTTCAAATCTTATGTGTCTAAGCAATATAAGACTCAACAAATTTCAAGAATTTCTACTAGGAATAGTAGAAACTAACACTACTACATTGGTAGCTTTTAGCAACGTTTAGTTAACTTACATTTTTTTAAATGTTACCAATCAGATAATATTGCAACGTTTATAAATTAAATGTTACAAAAATGAGATATCATATATATTTTTTAATTTTTAAATATTTGAAAACTTAAGGACCATGTTCGATTGTTGAGGAAAGAAATGAAAAAAAAATTCAAAATTTTAAGATGAATCCCATATTTTCATATATTACTTTAATTTAAATACTTCTTTTCAATTTTATTTATTTTCTTTTTTTCCTACCAAAAACTACATGAACGCTACAAAAATGTTTGAAGTGTTTTTCCGTTACATAGTGCCTACGTCTATTGCACCGTTTTATTTCTCTAGGCAAATCTCTCACCCTAACTTTTGCCCCCATTCTCATTCTTCGAATAGTTCCTTGTGTTCTTCACGCTATCCTTTCCTGTTCACGGTTCACTTGGAACCTTCTTCATCTTAGGATTCGTTTTGTTTTCTTAATTATTATTTTTTCATTCACTTTGATGTTCGTTTCCGTTTTCGCATGAATCTGTGAAAGGATTTTTGTGAGCTTCAATTGAAATCTAATTCGTGTTATTTATTGCAGGAGAATGAGAAGAACAAATTCATCAACGTTGTAGCTAGCTATCTCAGGCGAATCACTGAGACGAAGCTTCGTATTAGCTCTATCCTTTTGAGTTTTGAATGTGTTGCAATGGTAAACCACATCGTGTGAACAATCGCAAAGTTCTGGTAACTTAGGTTTTGTTTTTGAATTCATTTAGCTTGTTTTCTAGTTCATTTTGAATACATAGATTTTCAATTCCAGTTTGTGTTCTATGCTTTGTGAATACGTGTTCATCCCTGATTCTCAATTTTTTGTTGGATTTGCAACCAGTTTGTGGTGTGATCCTTATTCTCCCTAACCAATACTTGATTTCTTATTGTTTGTGAGCAGTGCGTTTTTTCCTCTCTTTTCCGTTCTGTTCCCCATAATTTGCTTAGGCTGTCTCTCCCTCTCTCTGACTTCGTTCAATCTTTGGAATTTGATGTATAATCTAGTAACAAAGAATATCTGATTCTTTTTTATTTTATTTGATGTGTGATAGTTGTTGATGTGGTGTTGCGTTAGAATTGGCATGGAGCCGGTTACAATTCTTGTCCTTCGTCGCCTATGTGGTATTGCTACTTGTCGTCATTCTCTTTTTCTTAGATAAAGCTGCCAGCCTTCTCAATTGGTATTTCACTTCCTCAAAATCATGTGGCATTTGTTAGATTACTGTCTCTGCTACATTCATATGCTTGATTTCTGATATTAAACTGTTCATGATTGAATGGAAAATAAATTCATTTTGAGGAAAAGTAATTTGATTAACACATTGCTTACTATCTGAATACATGTTTTATTTCCTACAATTAGTCTCTTTAACTATCAGATAGTTTTATTGATTGCATAATCTCTGCCTGGCAATTCAGATAGTTTCATTGATTGAATCGTTGTTTAGTTTTGAATCCCTTCTTGACTTTTTATAGTCTGCTTTATAAATATCCTTCTTGGTTGCTAACGCAAATCATAAACCACAGGCTACATATAGCATAAATGTGTCCACTAATCTTAATTTCCATACGCAAATAGTTATTAGTAGTCACTAGTCAGAGTAATTAGTACCTTACAAGTTGTGGCTATTGTAAGGCCTATTGACAGCACAACTTTCTTCTTCCAAGATTGACTACCTTGAGCTGATTCATCATGGTGGCTTGTGAAGTTAACCGTTCAGAAGTTCTTAGTAAGTAGTAACCCAATATTTTCAAAGTTGGAACTAGGTAAACTACAATTATCTCCACTGGACTGGGCCAATCCCAATTCAACTTAGGATATGCTCTTGAATTTTATGTGTTAAAAACCAACAGTAATTGTCAGTGGGGAAGTTAAATGATTAGAACTATAATAAACTCTCGAGCCACTCATTGTTTATCTATATGCATTCCATGCAGGTGAAATTTTATTACGGGTAGCAACGAGGGCAGATGTGTTGGTTTGGGAATGCCAATTCCAAGTCTGTCTTTTTTATTTGCTAATGGAAAGCAATGCCAAACTTGTTACATGCTTTTGTGCCAGGGTGGTTCTATGCTTGCTTGTGCGATTATATTAGTAGTTACTACGTCTAGTTCCACTCAATGAAAAGAGTTTAGTTATAGTCATGTACCAGAAACTGGGAAATACAATTCTGTGTATGATAAGCATCATGTCAAACCCCTAGTAGCTTCAAAAGTAGGGGGCTATCAGTTATAAAAGCAGTCTGCATACATTGGAAAAAAAGAAAAAAAGAAGTGATCAATTTAGCATTAGAGAGATGTTTTGATTGATAGTATATTAGTATATAGGATATTAGACTGTAGTAAAATGTGCATCAGGGGATGGGTATCTTTGTTCAGTACTATACTGATACTCTTCCTCTTGTTTTCTGTTTTGTTATTATTATTATTATTGTAAGTTTTACTTCTTATCGATAATGAAAACTCATCTGATGAATGTCACTTGGTGGATAACAAATACGAGTTTGTGCAAGAAGACCTAGGTTGGATACCCCCCCTAATACATTCCCA
The DNA here is from genome assembly GCA_007407185.1 of Glycine tomentella. Classification (NCBI taxonomy): domain Eukaryota; kingdom Viridiplantae; phylum Streptophyta; class Magnoliopsida; order Fabales; family Fabaceae; genus Glycine; species Glycine tomentella. The sequence goes on along the minus strand of PYAF01002933.1, from coordinate 264,796 downwards.
AGGATGAAAAATTTTAAATGTGATTAATCTCATAATTGGACCAAAAGACCAAAACTTGTTGGATACTTTGGAGTTCCACCAAGAATCCAAAGATTTTAATTACAGTGGCTAAAAAAACTATTTAAAACAATTGTTCTTAATAGGACCAGTCTAAAAGATCCAAACAGTCTGATAAAAGATTATCCATAACTCATAAAGACAAACGTAATAGGGCCAGTTGAACCAAATAAAGAATAAAAAAGTGTGGTGAAAATTAATCTAATATTAGCCAAACTTTAAATAAGAAAAGTTCAACAAAACTTTATTGTCAGAAAGTGACAATACCAGATTTGTTGGTTGAAGAGAAAGATCGAAACTTTCAAAGTTTTAGAGCAATTAACATTAGTGTATGGAACATAAAATCATAAATGGTCAACTGTGTACAATACTATGAATTTTCTTCAACATATATATGGTTGTTACTGCATAGCAAACAATTTTCGAAGTTATTGCCAACCATTTTAGTTGCAGGATTTTTCGGCCAATTAAAGGATGAGAGAATAATTATTTCGCTGAAAAAAAAAAATCTTCCATCCAATCAAGATGTAGCCTGCAAAACTCCAATCACCAACATCTATCTTTGGGCAAACAAATTTAAATATTATTTTAATAAAATTACGAAAATATAGCTATTTTCAATAAATTTAGTTGACATGTCATTTTACTTGACATGTCATGCCTCATACAGGCGTGATTTCGTCCCTTACATGTTTATCCAGGCGCGATTAAGTCATTTACCTTGTATTTTTTTTTTGCCATGAGTCAATATCCCCCATATGAAAAAACAGAATTAACTAATAGGAAGAAAAATAGTAGAAGAACCATCGATAAAATTCTATAGGAAAATATAAAGATATATATTTTTTTAAGATGCAACTTAGAAAAATTATAAATTTTGATATTTTTAAGATATTTTTTTAAGAAAGATATTTTTTTTAAAGGTGCAACTTAAATAACTATATTTTAATTTTTTTTGCCTTTGTTTTGATATATTAAATTTTAAACATTTAATTTTGATATTTATATTCTTAAAATTTTCATTTTAATACTTTTTTTTATTTTCAGTAAAAAGTTTAACACTCTAGTTCTGTTTAGATGTAAGTTTCTCTAAAAGGACTTCTAGAAAAAGAAAGTAAGAAGAAAAAAATAAAATGAGCTTCTCTTTAATCTAAAATAGGTTTTTCATTAGCTCATTTGTAGATGTCATCTCATCTTTTAGACAAGTTGTATCGGTGAGTTTCTTAAAATTAACTAATATAGAGTTTATTTTTACTTATGAAAAAGTTAATTTCATTTTTTTTTTATTTTCTTCTTTTGGAAGTACTTCTAGGGAAGCTTACCCAAACAGGGCCATCAACTTTTAAATTTTAAAATAATTAATGTTAAATAGTGACGATTTAAAATTTCACTTGTTTTTATTTTATTTTTAAAATATTAAACCACTACAAAAAAAAAAATGGATGACCCTCGTTCGTAGTCCAAAATCCAGATCTACAACAAATTTCCACAAACCCAAACAAATTATCAAACGAACCAGACGCATAGAACTAAAATTATCAAACTTTTTTTTTAAAATGGTAAAAATTGTTATTTTCGTAAAAATTATTTTTAATTATAAATATTTTTTTTGTTTAATTATTCAATAAATAAATGTATAAAAATATAGAAAATATATTAAATAAAATAATATATTAAAAATTAGACATACAAAAATTAAAAAGTTAAATAAAACCCTATAAAAAATTTAAAACCATCATAATATTAAATAAAACCATATAAAAATTAAAAACTATATTGAAGAAAACAATATTAAAAGATAAAAAAACATACAAAATATTAAATCAAACTAAAAATTAAAAATATATTAATTTGTTAATTTTAAATTAAAAATTAGAATTTTTTAACAAAATTTACAAAACAAACAACTAAATATGTTTAAAATTTTTATATGCTTATTAAAATTTTATTGATTTTTGGTATATCTAATTTTTAATATATTATTTTATTTAATATCTTTTTTATATTTTCTACATTTATTTATTAAATAATTAGACTAAAAAATGATTTACAATTTAAAAAAAAAAACAAATTTTACAAATTACAAAAACAACTTTTATCAATTTGAAAGAAAACAAACAAACATTACAACTTCAAGTCCTAAAAATATTTCTGACTTCAAAGTCGTGGAAATATTTCTGACTTTGAATTGTAATATTAAAAAAAACAAAATACTTATCTACGTTAAAGTCGTAAAAAAAAATTATAACTTTAAAATCGTATTTTGTAAAAGTTATGGCTTTTGTAAATTTTTTATTTAAAGTTGTATTTTGTAAAAAATATTATATTTGAGTAGTAAAAAATTTATAATTTTAATTTTAAAAAATTAAAAATATAGAAGTAGTAATTAGTGTTAAGACTTCAAAATCAAAAATCTAACAAGACTTATTTCCTTTTAATTAATAATTTAAAATTTATCCTCAAACAATAATAAGAAAAAAATATCTTTTAATGTTTTGTTTTTTAAAAATAAAATAAAGATAGTACCAGAAAAAATCATCACTAATTTACATTTATTGATGCTTCTTCTACTATTTTTCTTCCTGTTAGTTCATTCTGTTTCTTTATGTTGGGGATATTGAAGCATGGCAAAAAAACACAAGATAAATGGCTGAATCACGCCTGGGGCGCGACTCACTACCATATATTTGTAAATTCATTGAAAACAACTATATTTTTGTAATTTTTTATTAAAATAATAATATTTAAATTTTTTTGCCACTATCTTTGGTTTTTCATGTTCTCTGAAAAGGTATATTCTGTGTAGTTATAATAATGTAATCAGAGCTAGACAAGTGAGTTTTTTCATGTTAGTATAATTTGTTTTCTAAGATTTTGTACCAAACTTGTTTCCATCTCAAAACTTGCAAAATGGAAGATACTTTCTTTTATAGTTCTCATTACAAAATTGTTAAATCTTACAAAATTAGATTAAAAATAAATTACTCCCGGCTATATTTTGTGAACAAAGTTAAAATTTACGACATCAACACAGTCCAAATTTGATAAATAATTCCTAGCTTGTTTTTTTCTCTTAGAAGAAAAATGGTAAATTAAAATGTAAAATCTCACATAATACAATACAGCTAGCATGCAGAAACATATGTTTATTGAAAGGCAAAAAAGAGAGATGCCATTACCATGAAGAGATGAGAAGCAGGTTTGATATGGAAAGGCAGCAGAAAGGAAGGGAAGGGGGAGAAAGAGAGGCAAAACAGTGGTATGGGAGGTGTAGGGAAGAAATAACATATTTTGCTTATGGATATTCCTTCCCAATCCCCCCATACCCATGTCTTCCCACAATTTTGTCTCCCTTTTCCTCTCTCTTTTTCTCTCTCACTCTGAAGAATGCTTCTTTTCTTCAATGTTCATGTGTCACAATTCACACGGAAGGAAGCCTTTTGATTTGAAGTATAATGGGGCAGTTGGTGGTATAAGATGTAATTATAATACAAGAAAGGGTGGATAAAGGTAAAAGAGGCACAATATGCTACTCCTTGAATAATAGTGCAAAAGTGGAATCAAAATGGTGAGTATGATGAGATTCGTGGACAAAACTTGTTGGCAGAGGAAATGGAATCTTATCCGATCATGGACCCTCACTGTCTCCCCTACCTACTCTATTATTACCCACCACGGCCCACTTCCTTTTATCACTTCTAAATTTTATACTATTCCCATTTCCAAATTGGCCGGTAAATGTGCAGTGCTCACTTGGTCAATGGTAACCGTAAGAGCATCTTCAATCAAACAATCTCTTTGGATGTTTCTAATGAGATTCACTTGTACATATTATTTATTTTTATTCTTTTTAATACAAGCATATCTAAGTACTAAATTTTTAGAATAGAACAACTCTTTTCGATGGGTTACACCAAAAAGTTTACATTATTATACTTATTTATTAATTTATAATTATTATATTATTTAAAATTAAGAAATTTTTAGACAATTATTATGTAAAATAATTTTTGCCACAATAAAAAAATATAATTAAATATATTTTATTTAAAGTGATAAAAATAACTAACCTTATATAAATACGACAATATAGAAGACACTAATAACATAATAAATATTACATGACTAAAACAATATTTTAATGATAAAAAACTTTTTATTTTTATTTTTTTAAGTCTAAAGCACTAATGTTTCAACAAGCAACAGGTGTTTCCTTGGCACAATTCCATATATGCTTGTAGGGGTATTAAAAATCAAAACAAACCATTTGTAAATCGATAAATTGATAAAAAAATCAAAAATTGTTTAAACCAAAATTCACAAAAATAAAAATAGCATATTTTTGCATTTTGATTTGATTTTTTGATCTTGTTATAAAAATCGAATAGATCGCATATTATAATTATATTGATTTTTATTATGATAATTAATAATAAATATTAAATAATTTATTACTTTTTCTTTACTTTATAATCAAGATATATATTTTACTTTCATATGTTAAAAATAATGTACTGTTAAAAAAATAATATTAAATATCAAGTAAAGCATAAATTACTATAAAAATAGCTGGTAATATTATTTTATATTAATGTTAAATAGAAATGAAAATAATAATTTTTAACTAAAATGTGTTAAACAAAATTTAATAAAAGATAAAATTCATTTTTATAATAATATAACATAAATTATGTAAATTTAGGTGATATATTTTAAAAGTTATGATAATAGAATTAAAAAAAAAAGCTATCAAATCGAATTGAACTAAAAGTTTGATTTGATTTAAATTTGATATTATATTTAAATTGAATCAAACTGAACCGGTGTCTTTATTTTATATTGGATTTGGATTATTTTTTTTGTCTAAAAATTAAACTAAATTGCAATAAGAACACCCATACGAGCTTGCAACAGGAGGGTGCTTGACGGTCATTGCTTCATCAGGGGAGTTGCTTTGGATGCTCTAAGAGTCTAAGAAAATTCACATTACATCAACTCACAATAATTACTTCTAATGGAACCCACATATATACATTTTTCATTTTTACCTTTTTCAATACAAGCAACTCCATGCAATAAATTTATACAATGGAACAAATTTTTTTTTGTTCTTCCAATGGATCCACCAAAAAACTTTCATCATTATATTTTATTAAAAACTTCTTTATTAATTTATAATTATATTATTTATAAATTAATTAAACTTTTTAAATTAAGAAAAAATTTAGCGCATTAGTATGATAACTATTTTGCGGATGCTAAAAAATTTAAAATTTAAAAATAATAACTAATATAATTAAAATAATGAAATAATATTTTATTTAAAATAATGAAAGTAGTTAAATTCACACAAATAGCAAATATAAAAGACAATAATTAAAATAATAAAATTTACATAATTAAAACAATAAATAATTTTATTAATTAAATCACAGAGAGAATTTTAGTTTATATCCATGAATGAAAACAAATCAAAATAAATGTTGTAAATTTCTGAAAATAAATTAGACAAGTTTTAGAAGTTTTGGTTGTGTAAAAAAACTCACATTGCACTCTGTTTATATTGCAAATTTCTGACGGCGAGAACAGTATGCTTTAATTTTAAAATGCATAAAAATAATATTATAATAATCATTTTTAGGTTTTTCAATTAAATTTGTTATGGATAGCAATGTTGCTTCGGGAAACAATTGTTGCCGACCTAGCAATTATCCGTACACACGTACAATGGGAATTGTTACACAAAATTCATGCTTCCTCTGAAATAGTTGCTTCCTCAGCTAAAGAATTTACATAATTACGAGAATATTTTTAATGATAAATGTTAAATTAAGATTTTAAATAATTTTTTAATTTTATAATATCAAATAAAATTAAAGATTTCAACTGCTATATTTTTTTTTTTAGTAATAGATTTTATTTTAAAATCTTAAATAATTTTTAAAAAATTTATATGAACCTCACTTTAAAATATTTAAATTTTTATTAAATTAATTTTTTTCAATTTTTTTATTATAATCTCCTCCGTCCATTTTGTTTTCCCTCACTCTCCTCTCTTTTCATTCTAGAACCATCTTTTTCTTTTTAATATTTTTACTCCTCCTTCTCTCTCCTTTGAAACACGTTGCTCATCCTTTTCTCTTCCAAAAACGTGTTTCCTCCTCCGCCTTCCTCCCCTCTCCGCGTGCGACCCCCCTTTTACTTTCCCTTCCTCCTCTGCTGTGCGACCTCACTTTCCCTGTTATGTTTATTTTTCAAGTTTTTTTATTTGATATGTTGGTTCTTGCTCTCTGCGCCCATTTTGATTTTAGTTAAACTTTTATTGTTTTGAAAGGTGTGTAAATTTTCACATAAAAATTTTGAAACCTTGTTTATTAATTATTACTAGAAGAGAAAGAGAGAAATATTCAACTGAAAATCCAGCATCTTTGACCAAACACGTGATTCACTCACTCAACTTAAGGTGATAAGACCAAACACGCATCACGGAAATTGGAATATTCGATACTTGCCTTGCCTTTTCTTTTCTTTTGGGTCCCACTCTTTAATTTTTTATTATTAAAAAAGTATTAATTAATAAAAGAAAAATTATAAATAAAATAGAAATTTCCAACTGCAAACACTATCACTATCCTATTAAATAATCCCAACTTGCTTTTCATCCCTTGCCTTGGAATCTGCGTCATCCTATAATAATGCTGGCAATTTCATTAGTGAACCAATAAATTTTTTAACTTTAGTTCATACTACAGTTTGTTTACTAAAATTTTTAGGAAGAATAAAATAGACTCTTTAATCCGCTCCTTTAAATATATATTTCTCTACGTAATTGACTATTTTTTTTCTCATCAATAACTAAAATTTACTAAAAATTATAAAATTAGGAGAGAAAATAATTAAAATGATATAAAATCCAATAAATTTTTACCAATAAAAAGATATTTAAAGAAGTGTGTAGAAAATATGTTCCTAACATTTCTCATAATTTTTAATTAAAATTTATTAAAAATTATAAAAAATATTAAATAAGTTACAAAAGTCACAATTTTTTATGATTTTTAATAAAAATTACCATCAACAAGAAAAGACCTATCTAAAATAATGTTAAAAAGTATGCTCTTAATATTTTTTTTTTTTACTAATAATGACTTTAAAAGAGATCTTGTTTAAAAAACCTTATAAAAATAATTTATAAAGAGGAGTAACCAAATTTTTCTAAAATTAATTCTTTTAAAAATTATTATCTATCATCATTTTTCATTTTCTTTTGATTTAATAGTAAAAATTGAGTTACTTATTATAACTATTAGATTAAAAGAAAATAAAATGAATATAAAGTAATTCTATTTGATTCATTCTTATTTATTAAAAATTTTATGATTTTATTTTAAAATTATATTAATATTTTGCAAAATATAAAATTACTTATTAAAATGTTGCAATTAATTTTCTTAAAATTTAAAAATGAACATAATTATAACCATACGTTAATAGACAATACAGATGAAGAGAAGAAGAAGAAAAAATACATTAATATAGAAAAAATACATTATAGGAGACAAAAATTCTATTTTAGTTTATTTTTAACTGTTGACAGACCTTTCCCAAATCATAATACCATTTAACCCTCCTATTAAAATATAAACTCTTAGGAACTCTTTGGTTTTGGAAGAACAACTAGAGAAAACAAAATAGAAGAAAATAAATGAATGAAAAATGAAATGTTTTAATTTATTTGATAAGAGAGAAAATAGAAAAAAAAATTAATTTTTCCTTCTCTTCATTTAATTGCATAAAAAACAGAAGGAAAGAGAAATTTGTAAAATAACATAAGTACTCATATATAAAAAATATAATATTATCATTTTAGTATATCATATATTTTGAAAAAAAAATTATGTAAAGGATTTTTTTTATATTATTATAGTTTTATTAATATTAGTTTACTATTGTCATATGTGAAATAAGAGATATTCTGGATAAATCACAAGAAATACATTTTCTCTTTTTATTTTCTTTCCGAGAGAGGGGAATTTTCTTACGTGAGTTTCACTAATTTTTTCCTTCCTATTTTTACCCAAATAAGTGATGGACATTACCTCTTTATTTCAATATTTATATTTTTCTTTCATCAATTTTCTTTTCATTAGCTTTTTACCGAACCAAATAAAGCCTTAATTTCTTATTTTTTTTACATAACTTCTTATGTGGTTGAATGAATAAAAAACATCAGATATTAAAATATCCAATTCTATGTGATTTTCCCGACCACAATGATATTTACCGAACTTGAAAAATAACAAGAGACACGAAACACATTTTTTAGCACATTTATTTACATATATTGTATCTTATTGGTTAAAATTTATTAAAATAATAAAATTTGATGAGTCTCATTTTGTAATTTTCAATTTTTAACTAATTAAAAAGAATATATTTAAAGAAGTGTGTTAAAAAAATATATTTCTAATACTTCTCAAATAACAAATAGATACTAAATAATTCATTATTAAAATATAGAAGTCTATGTGTCAATTTTGTTATAGAGTACACTTTTTTTTATTGGTGAAAATAAAAAGTAGTGTAAATCTTTTTATAATTATTCAGATACATATTTAATCAATGAAGTTATCCCTTGATTAAAGAGTACCCTCTGTTACAACTATATGTGCGAAATTTGGTAAAAATAAGCAAGTAATTTATCAATTTCAATGATTTTTCATCTTTTTTTATTTGAAAATGATTTTTCATCAACTAATATATTAATATTTTAGATTCTTTTAAGGCATTAATATTTTAGATATATGTCTCTCTTATTCTTTTATTTATGTCATTTTATCTACTTTTTAACTCATTAATCCTCGATCTATATTCACACTTTAAAAATTACAATCTTTACTTTTATTTATTGTTTGAATTTGTATTTTTTGTTTTAAATTTTAAAATTCATTAATCAATCTTACTGAACACTTTTTTTTTTACATTGCTCTTATTTCATTAAATCTTCCATTTTTTAATTAATATCTTTTTTTCTGCTACGAAGCTTTTTCTTACATATAAACTCCAATATCATATCAAGAAGTTTTTTAAAAAAATAAAAAAAATGGACCAATAGACTTTTATATGGCCTCTTGCAATAACCATATCCACATTTCACCGGCTATATTAATTTACAATTTTTTTAGTATGGTAGAGTGTCCATCAATTTTGTTGATGATTAATTTTCATTATAAAATTTGATGGACCATCTTTAATAAGATTATTTCCTTCCAACTAAGTATTTTCCATCCACAAGATTCAAATCTAAGATCTTGAAAATAAGATCTAGTACCACTCAAATCAATTACTTATATTCATTTATCACTTTTATCTAACAAAGCAAGAGTTTTTGCATTTCAAGTGTCCAACTATTGTAAATTTGTTTTTATATTTTCTATTGTTAGAATATGTTAAATCATATATTTTATAGTTTGATGTATAATCAAATTTACTGTTTTGAAAATTTGTATTTTATTTTCAAATTTTAAGATTATTTTAAGATGCTTGTTTATATAATAAATTAATTGTTTAAAATAGTTAATTTTTGTAATGAATTAACACCAATATATACAATTATTTATAATAATAACTATCTTATATTAAAATATCTATTTTCTTTATGATAAAAGCAATCTGATTAATGAATTTGAAATGTAATATTCACAAAATTACAAACATGCAGTTATTTGCATAAACGGAATAGAACCTAAAAATTATAATCCAATTAGATAAACAAAAATTATCAATATGTTTAACTTGTAAAAACGTTTGGTTTAATAAAGAAAATCCATGTAACTTAGTTAAAAATCAAGAAAGAAAACTTTGTTACCCATTATAAGCGCACCAAAACCTTTAAAAATGTCCAGTATGACTCCAGTAAAATTATTTGGATTTGTCCAGCTTGATATGGATACATGGATCTACGAATCCATCCAATATTTAAACATCTGGTGGAGCTAGCTAAATTAACTAGCATCTGTCTGTAATAAGTATATTATTATACGTATCCCGCTATCTCATCGATCAATTTGTTAAACCTTAAACAAGGAGAACGAGAGAAAAGATGAAAAAAAAAGAAGCAATTTGTTACCTTGAAGTAACATGTTCAGCAACAAAGAGAGAGCGGTTAAAATTAATAAGATCAAGGAAGATAGATACTTTGGTCTTAAGTTAAGGTCCATAAAAACATAGATCTATAATAAGTGTATGGTAAAAGAACAGATCTGAAGAAGAAAGGTGCTTACCATAACAAAAGTGAAGAGCGGAGAGGAGAGTGGAAAGAGAGGAACCAAAGGAAATCATAGGAATGGGTGGAATCGGCAAAAGGATAAACAAAACAACACAACACTGAGAGAGATTGAGTCTCAGATATGGATGCATGCAATTATTCTTTACCGACCCTCCCATCTCCCATCACTTCCTCAAGCTCTTCTCCCTTTCCCTTTCTCTCTCTATGAATATGAATCACATTCACACCAAGTGGAAGTGGTTGGTTAACAACACATAAATATATAGATATAAAGAGGATGTGAGCTGTGTTGAATATTGATGCTTAAACACATGCTTGACTTGGCATGGAGTGAAGAAAACGGTGACACAAGACCCTTCATTATTAATTTATGGGACCCCTACCCTACCCGCCATGTCTTTATTATCTTATCAACACCTACACGAATCTTCCCAACCAATTCAACTTTGGATTCTCTGTAGTCAAACACACAATGCAATCTCTACCGTTCAACTTCTTTCACTTAATGGTAATAAAATATAGGATAAATATTCAAATTTCTTAATTAAAAAAACTGATAGATTAGTTTTTTAAAATTTAAATTTAATTTTTAAATGTGTAAAGCATAGATAAATTAATTTTATAAATAATTTAATAATAAATAAAACCTTAAATTTTATAACTTAATATCATATTAGTTCTCTAAAAATATAATTTATTATTACAACGATAAAATAATTTTATAAATTTAAATACAAAATTATCTTATCGCATTTTTTGTATATTCAAAAATTATATTATATTTTTCATCTTTTATATATCAATTTATGAATCTATCACACTTTTATTGAAAAATTTGGTTAGTTATCCTCGTATATAAGTTTTCAAAAGTATTTCACAAAATAATAAGTATATATGGCTTAAATGGTGAGTAAGTATATTCATTATTTTTATAATAATTATCTTTTTCTTTTACAAATATAATAATTATATCTTAAAAAGTCTCATTAATAATATTTTTTAATTAGTTAACAGTATGATTTTTTTTATATTGATAATACATAAATTTAAAATTCTTTCATTTTTTAATATTTACTTATTATAATTTAAAATAAAACAAAAATATTAATCATCCTTTCCTTGTCAATTATTAGAAAATACATACATTCTTTTATTATCGCAAGATGGTGCCAAGAGAATGGGTCTTAACTTCCGACGAGTCAAGTCACCCTTTCTATGTCAATTTTGGGCTATCCTATATTTTATACATTTCGTTTTATTATCATGCAATGCAAATGCAAATCTATCTAACTAGAATGGAATTAATTTACTTGTTTCTCAGGAAGAAATACACGTGTTTCTGGACATAAAGATGGACCGGCCCTGTGGTGCTCTACCTGGACATGTGCTGATCAATAACAATGACCATCAACATGACACTCCTGAATACCCTTTATAGAATGGTTTTGGTCCCCTTTTTGTCCCAGTTGGAGAGTTTGGGTTCTTTTCTGGGGCAAGACTCTGATCAACTTTTCATTGATGCAATCTTGGTTCGAATTAGCAAGTTGAATTCTTAAGAAAATTCATTTTTCAAGCATGTTGACTCTAGAACTTAGTACTCCTATAGGTGAGATTGTTTTAAAAGACCAGCTTGGCATCCCGGAATCGGACCTGACTTTCACGACACCTATAATCGTTTTTGCATAAATATTCGAATTTCGAAGGATCTAAAAGCTACCAATGTCAAGGTATGCGCTATCATTCGGAGGCCCAAATAAACATGGCAGTATGTCCTAACTTATGTAGACCCATTTGTTTCATAGGACTAAGGAATCTTGGGCTAAATGCAAGTAAAGTACTATCTTGGCCTAAAAGGGAAAGATAGATTTACTTGATAAGCAAATGGAAGTGAAATATATTTGTATTAAAAGAAAAAAGTTCAAGCAGCTAAGAAATAGACTACGCTATAAACATATTACAACTAACGGCAATGAGAAATTGCTTCCTTTGCAAAGTATCAAATGGTATCATTGCAAAAGTACCGAAAAAAAGTAGTATCATTACAAAGAATACTTTCTCTTTGGTTGCTTCGATTGGGATCATCAGACGTATTATGTATGTAACATTCAAAAATCAAAATGTCAAACTTGACGGGAAGAAAAAAGAAAGACACGACGCCGACGACTACTGACCATATTCTCCCCAAGAATCCTGCTATACATCTCATATTGCGGCAAGCAAGCAAGCCTCCTATTTTGTATTTTGTATTTTTTGACCTTTACTTTTCATGAGAAAAGTAATTATTGTTTAGCTCGTGGTTGTCCATGTTTGTAATTACACAATGAAGAATATTATGTACCAATTACGTTTAATCCAGCAGCAGACTATGGATCTTATCTTTCGAGCTTCATTGACCTGGGCTTAGGCTGCGATACGACAGCTTTCTCTTGTTCAGTAAGTGCATGGCGGAAATGGCATCTATGGCCATATGGGCACACAACCCCAGCAAGGACCATTCTGCAGACCTCAGTTTTATAGCGTGGGTGGCGGATCACTGGGCGAAGCTCCCCAATACCATGAGCAAATTGGCAGTGGTCTCCATATGGGCATGTGCCAGTTTCCTGCCACTTATTACACAGCTCAGTCTTGAACATCCCTTGGTTATACACTATCATTTCAAGAGGCTCTTCCTCTTTCTCCCCTCCACGCACATATACCTTTTGCTGTAACATACCAACACATAAGCAAAATTTCAAAAATCAACAAATAAAATAAATTTAAAACTACCCCCCTATTCTTTAGGATAGCAACTATCAAGTCTAGATAAATTAATTGTCATCGACGTATCGTATTAAACGTCGCACTTACAATCTTCAATCATATAATTGTAGTTAATTGTCAATTGACTTTCTAAATTATATGCCCAATTATGCATTTATATTTCGGGATACACGTGCAAGATGCACAAGCAAGTTATTAAATTATATACTTTTCATACATACTAATTATGTTAACTACTATTAAAATGTTAAGGAAACTTAGTCTAATTAATTGAATAGAGTGTATGAATTATTATAACTTTTTAATATTTTTTTTTTGTTTTCTTCGATTCTTATGAATCAAAAAATTACTGCTATTAAAATGACTTATTCATGTTCTTTGCCGACAATAAATTTTTTCATCATATAATAAATATATTTGCATCAATAAGATTTTATCATTAACATTGATAATGTCATCACACAGCTCATAAGGTATTTGTGTTTGTGGCTATTAAAACGTTGAACTTACAAAACCCCTAGCAGCATAATGACCAATTTAATTCATATATAGTACAAGACTATCATAAATATTTTAAAAATTTAGAGATGTAAGAAAAGAAAAGTTATTTAGTAGACGTTGTAAGGCTAGCTCTATCTACTATTTTATTCATGCCAATTTCTATATATTTCAAAATTCATAGATATGTAATACTAAAACTGTATGGCTGCTCCATGTATGAATTAATTTTACTTAAGTGGAACATGATACCCAGACAAGAAAAGGAAAAGGGAAAAGCTTTGAACCCCACCTAAGCTAACGACCCTAAAGCCCAGGATATGCAAGCCACCAAACAGGTTACGTACAACTGTCACAGAAACCTTTGGCTACTTCTTTTTTGCCTAAGAGCAAGTTGAACTAATGGGTCGACATGTGAACCCGAATATATATACTAACTAGAGTAGCACACTACCAAAACAAGCACACGCAAATGAAAACAACAACCCGAAACTACTCCATTCGTTGCAGCTACCAGGTAATGACATAGACAAGCAAGGTTTTACTTCTTTTGAAAGGAAAATAATTAGCAACTAACAAGCACGTGAAAGTACGGTAAATAACGATAAACACTAATCACACCGCAAAACAAATAACAATATAATAATATTAACAATAATTAAAAAAAGAAATAAAAGCATAGGTAGTTAGCACGTGTGTCCTTACAACGGGTTCAGGTGAAGTGGCGGAGGCACGTGGGCGAGTGGCGCCTTTGTTGCGAGTGGCATTGTTGTTGTTGGGGGCAAGAGCCGCAGACTGAGACATCTTCAAGTAGCCATTGGACCTCACAGAAATGCTCTTAGGTAGCGAGAACCTCTCCACTTCCACCACGTTGTTATTCTCAATCACGCTCGTTGGACTCTCATCCGAAACTTCCTGCAGCTCCTTATTGTTATTATTATTATTATTATTATTATTATTATTATTATTATTGTTCATAATATTGTTATGATTGTGATTATTGTGGTTGTTGATATTCCAATCTGCATAATTCTCTTTATTCCCTTCCCCAATGTGGAGGCCGCGGAAGCCATACAAGACATCGAACAGCGTCGGTTGGCCGGAGGAGCCGCCGCCGCCGCCGTAGTGACTCTCCAGCGAAGCCTGGATGACGAGGTGCAGCTGCTTCTGGAGCTCCTTGTTCGCGGCTCGGAGCAGGCCATTCTCCTCCCTCAGAGCCTCCAACTCCTTTGAAGTTTCCACCAGGCGATTCAGACACATGCTTTGACGGTTCACCATGTCCTGGTGCTTCTGAATTGACTCGGAGTAAGGATAGAGCGAAACACCGCCGCCGCCGCTGCTGTTGCTGCAGCTCGCGGAGAGCGAGGGAAGGTTCTCGCTCGACAGTGCCGAGTACAGAGAACTGTAGAGGCCGCCGTTTGACGGCATTTGACCGGCGGAGGCGCCGCCGATGGAGGAGGGAGAACAAGCGTCCTTGTTATGCATTTTACTGGGTGCTGCAAAATCAGCAAGCAAAGACAGTAAGAAGAATTTCCGAAACGTGACGTGACGTGACAATCGATTGATTAACTGAACCGTTTCCTTGGATCAAACATTAATTAATTCATGTACATATTAATTTTCAGATCATATGTAAATTAATAACCGGTTCGTTAAAAGTTTACAAAGCGCGATCGAAGAAAACGATGAACTATTCAAGAAATGTCGATGAAACGATTGATAAGTCTAACATGCAAATCGAACAATGTACATGAGAAAGTTAATTCAGAGAAAAATTAAAGATCAATAAGCTAGCTACGGTTCAATGAAGAAACGGAGAATTTCTTGAAAAGCGTGCAGGCACTCACTCACCTCGCTGCTGGTTCTGAGCTTCTCTGTGGAGTGAGGGAATTTTAGAAAGAGAAAGCGATCTGAGAGAGAGTGAGGTGGAAGAAGAGGTTTTATAGTGGTGATGGTTGAGGGGTGTGTGTGTTTGGTGTGCCAGGGAAAGAACCGTCTCTGACACACTTCCTAACAGAATGATCTTTCGAACCTTATGCAATTTTCGCGCCTTTCCCTAATTGCCCCCACTCATTTCAAAAGATCCGGACAATCTTTTGGGGGTGATTTTTGGTATTTTAATTTGATGTGTTCCTTCAATCTAAATTGGTCCTTGATATTCTTTCTTTTTAGTTTTATGAAATTCAGTTTTCATCTTACTATACTAATTGATTCTGTAATTTCGTCCAAGTCTAAACTCAATTCAGCGACATAATAAACTAAATCTTGTTATCAATTATTGTTATAAGCATCGTTTTCTATTCATTTATACTTAAATAAATGTTTAACTAATGTCAGCAAACATACGCATTCACATCAATAATTACTTACTTAATGCAGAAACTAATACGGGTTTTGTTAATTATTGTCTTTGTTAAGAAACACTAGTACAGTAATAAATTAAAAAATATTAAATGTTATATTTTGATATAAAAAATTATTTAAAATTATTAAAATTATCCTAAAAATAATATGTCTAAAATGGTCACCAAGTATACCCTATATAAATATAACAATTGAAAATAGTTTAAATGACCAAAATAGTTGAACCGGCTCAGAGAATTGAGATTTTTTCCACTGATTATAAATCACCTGAATATTTCTTTAAGTGCATTATACATATTTAAGAATTTCTTTTAAGAAAAATACATATTTAAGAATTCAAATCTGTGTAGGAATCATGCTGAAAGTTAGCTTGATGTTACATATAAAAGAATCGCGTACTAAACACTTAATTTGGTTTTCCAGAAATTCTTATAATGTTTATTTTATCTTTAAAGAAACTAGTAAAATTAAATTGGTCCTTAAATAATTTAAAGTGTTAATGCATTGATGTAAGATCTTGTTGTATTCATATAAGTGAGAATGATTTATTTAGTGAGAGAATTTGTGTTCGATTCCAACTATAAAATTTTCTTGAACCAGCGACAACCGCAAATGAAATTAGCCTTTGACCGAGTTTATTAAAGGACACTCGTAATCTCCTAAGACAAAAAAAATTAGTCCTTAAATTTATTTTTTATCATTCAAAGACATAAATTTAGTCATAATGAATAATAAATTTTGGAGAAAGTTGATGTTGAAAGAAATTATTATCATTTAAGCACCAAATCAACATATGAAAAAAACCCTTTAAACAACAAAGTGACAATTTACTTTAAATTACATATGTAATATTATGTATAAACTTCTAAACTACACATGCCAACACCTTTAGTTGGCAAAATCAAATGTTTTAGTTTTCTACTCTAATCAAAATTCAATCACATCAAATTCCTACAATAGGGGTCCACCTTGTATGATTTATTCTTCCTTTGGAACATACACATAAAAAGAAATAATTATTTATTTGGTTCTAACAGAAAGATAATAAGAGGCGAAGACAGTTTAGAGGGCGTATTCAAGGTGCAGTTGCGGTTAGAGCAGCATTTGATTATATAATGCTTGAATTTGAAGTTAGTTTGAAGGAGGGTAGTGGCTGGTGGTCATGGCTTTGGTTTCCCATTCTCAAGTCAAGGAAGTAGTGGATTAAGACACTTTGACATTCATTTTAGAGATATAATAGGAGCCCATCATGATCATAGTCTTTCTATATGGAAAATTTGGAGGAAGAAGGTAGAGGGATTGCTTCTTTATCACATTTACAACAACCTCTTCCTCTAATCGCTACTCTATCAAAATCTGGTATCAAAACGTTTGTTGAATAAAATAACACTCATCCAAATATGATCCTCACGTTAATTTCTTTCTCAATAGGCAAAAGACAAAGCCCTTCCCACGTGTCATGGACATGCTTGTTAAGTTAGCCACACAATTCTTCTCAAACTTTTATCTTGTCATAAAACAAACAATGGTCAGATTATCTTTCCCTGTCATTACAGCTTTGGTCACACTGCTAAAAGCTGAATTAGCTGTTCTTAAGTATTATCAAGGTCTAAAGGCCAAATCATAAATGTCCCTTTCTTTACTAATCTCAATGCACATAGCTGCAACTGAAAATGGCTGCTTGTAGAGCCTAATCCTAAACTTCAATTGAATTGGAACATGACTGAGTATAGGTATAGATTATTCCGTAAAAGGGGTTAAGATGGGCAACATACTAATATTTCAAATGTCAGTTAGATATGCAAATGGGTTGACTCAACTTAAACTACCAAACAGACGTACCAAAACGCGTTCTAAGATCTGCAGGTATTGCAAGAGGCATATGATTTATCAAGAATCAAGAACCATAAAAAACGTTTGCTATGGTCATATTTAAATCATCGAGATTAAAAGTAAAATGTAAGTAACTTAGTTAAGTAATTATGTAACCACTAACAAACTTTTTTTAATCTTGATATATATGACTACGATCCAATATATATGAATTGAGTTATCAAGATTATTAGACTTTTAACAAGAAGTCCACTCAAATTTAGGGAAGAATTTGTTTGGAATTCATTCCTATTTACGTACACATAGATTAATTCTTTCTAAATGAGAATTAATAATATATTATGATGCTATACTTGTTACAGCATATAAACAGACAAAGTTTGCATCAAATTGAATGGATCAGTTGATCAAGAGCATAAGCAAAACTCAATTGCTTTCTGCCTTATCCATGCCTTTCACTCTCTTTCTTACATTAGCTCCAGGTTTCCTGGATAGAAGTTGAAATTGCTTCTCATGCCTGGAAGCAAAAAGAATATAAATATGACAAAATACATATAAAAAAACTACGTACTCTATTGCCTAGAAATTCCTCGCTATGCGAAGGTAAGAGGGAGAGATATTGTATGCATCCTTATTCTTGCATATGCAAAGAGACTGTTTTGGATTTGAATCCATAACCAATAAGTTACGAAGGCACAACTTCATCGTTGTGTCAGGACTCGCTCTCATAAAATGCATATATCATTCTAATAATATTTCCAGGGATGAAATGCATTATTGCTGGAAGTAAACCAATGTGGTAGCAAAAACAAATTCAAATGTCAAAATTGACAATACTGAGATGGAGATTTTAACAGGTATGTGACCACTGGACGGCATGGTAAAATTACTCGACAAAACAGCGAGGCTAAAGTGAGGCACTTAGCACTCAGAACTCACACTTGAGACTTTTTTTTCTCTTTATACACTTCATATGACATTTCCTCCACATGTGTCCAATCTTCAATTCAACGTAACTACCTGAATAAGCCTTCCCTTCACTGTAGGGAGAAAGGGCACTCTCATCATGGCTAGTTCAACTGCTTTCCTCATTGAATCTCAAAACAGAGAATGGTATGGTTGAATCAAATGGTCGAATTGCATGTGCGGGATCCGTGCTTCTTGGACAGTACGGGCTTAGAGGATTCATATCCTTGTTGTCATGATCAGATTGGGAGATAGTAATGGACGCAGCGGCAGAAGATTCCTTTCATGACAGAAAAACAACATTTCAATTAAAAGGTATTTTATTTTGGAGACAGGGTATCTTATTGATGCTACCTTGACTTCTTACACCTTAGCTCAATCAACTATCTATGAATACATAATTAAAATGATTTTGGTAAAGATCAATTGGAATTAACCTTAAACTACAAAATGAAATTTTTATTCTAAAGGTTACTATACAAGCAAGAACAGAAAGCTTCCAAACATGTGCACCATATACTACACTTTTGTGGAACTAAACCATTGCATCACATATAGAAGCATAAAATAGTCACCCAGTTCTTATTTTATGGTATTTTCGTAAACTGCTATGGTTATAAATAGCTTTAAAAATCAAGATAGGAAGTGCAATTCCAAGCAAACTCAATATTGGATATAGGTTTGCTGAATCTTGAATGTAACAATTTTACAGTATCTGTGGTACTTTTCCAACTCGATTTACATGTTTGAATGCTTTCCAAAGAAATGTCTGGTATACCCAATAAAAAAGAATGACAAGAAGGAATTTACACCAATATTATTCTTGTCTAAACTTGAAGACTTCCCCATCTTCCTCTTTTGTGGAAGAAGTCGTAAACTGAAAGGAAACTGATGGAGTGCACTTTTCTGCACATAATGTTTTTTCTGTATTAACATTGTCCATAATTCTATAAAAACTCAAGTTGATATAGATATTATGATGCTCTTCAATTATCTTTATTATCTGATGTAGCCCTATAATTATCAATACACTTAGAGGAAGTGAAAATATGTTACTATAATGGAAGAAATTCAGACCTCCATTGTACTTGGATTGTCAATATCTGACTTGTCAACTGACTTATCCTTCTCTAAAGAAGAGCAGGAGACATCTTGATCATCAAGCAGTATTCTAATTGGATCTTGATCTCCTCCAAATAGTTCCTCAAAGTTTTGGAAAGTTAAGTCAACATCAGGGATGTTAAAATCGTCTTGACAAACAAGTTCGTTGCATATCCCAAGGTCTTGAATATTTTGGGACCACAACTGCAAACATTGACAAAAAGAAATTTCCACTTTGACAAGAAGTAAAAAGTTAACCAGATGCTTGATACTGAACAATCAATATTATGTAAACCAAATTTAAATGAATCAGGCGTTAGTGCAATCACCAACACACAGCAAAAGAAGTATCTGCTTACACTACTAGATGTCAGACATTCAATTTGTCATTTCTGGTCGCTGACAGAGATTGGAAAGCAGGTACTAAGTTTAATACATGAGCATGCAAAGTTGGAAACAAAAAAATCCAAACACTTTATAATACTGATTTAAGTTTAGAAACCCCATCTAGAGCATGTTTGGTTTGGAATTTTGCCTACCAAACTCCTGCTGAAGACATTCAAAAGCTAGTTGAAATTTGTTTGGATGATTTCCCATTTGTTCAATTTCAGGGTTGGCCTGGAAGCAACAAGTTGAAGCCTTTGCATTGGAGGA
Source organism: Glycine tomentella (assembly GCA_007407185.1). Taxonomy (NCBI): domain Eukaryota; kingdom Viridiplantae; phylum Streptophyta; class Magnoliopsida; order Fabales; family Fabaceae; genus Glycine; species Glycine tomentella. The sequence continues at coordinate 244,275 of PYAF01002933.1, read as the reverse complement.
CTCTCATTGTTAGAAAAGTCTTGCAATAATATTAATCTTATATTATTTAACTTAAACCCTTTTTAGTAAATGTTGGGATATCTTGTCCATAGCTAGACTGGTTTTCTTTTTTATTGTAGACAAGATATACTTGAGTTTTAAAGCTTGTGCTGCTTGTCTTATCGGACTTGATGCTCTTTGAGTTCCCTATACAACACATATTATCTGTCTTATTGATGATAGCCTATCATTGATAATTTAATATCAAATACAGAATTTTTAAAGTGATTTTAAGTTGATTACTTGGTTCTCTGTTCCCATTCTTCATCATGATCATACTCTAAATATATTTTCAAGGAATGTATACAACCCAATGTTCTCTTCCAAACTGTACTTGAAAAAAATGATGTAATTTATCTGAAACATATTTTGCATATTTGTGTAACACGTTCATATTTTCATGTAAGTTGTCAACTTGTCATTATGTTTCATGATGCTTAGCACCAAAGGCATGCATCCCATAAAATTCAAAGCAAAGTGCAACTTAGGAAAACAAGTTTGCAGTTTCATATTTTTATATCAAGCAGAACGGTGTGGTTGAAACCTGTGGGCCAACTATGGCCCACAACAGTGGACAGATAATTTTCTGACCTGATTACTTTGAAGTGGACTTCTGCATGTCCAGACCAACTCTCCATGCAAGGGAAGATCGATAATTGAAGAAGAATATAAATTGTCAAATTGAGAAAACGTAGAAGGCAAAGTTTCAGGACTCAGCTCTACAATGGGACAGTCTTTTTCCAGAACATTAGTAGCAAGATCCTGGGAATTTTGTGCTTGCTCATTGAATTTGTCGTCCAATTTCTTAAGAGTGTGATATACTGAAGGAGATAAATCTTTTTCTTGTAGCCTATTGATCTTTGCAAGATAATCAATGTCCTCATTTTGTTGAAGCCATTTTAAATCAATAAT
>PYAF01002933.1:178089-224500 GCA_007407185.1 Glycine tomentella | reverse complement strand
ATATTATTTTAATTTGATTTAAGTATATTTAAAATAAAAAAATAGAAAAATATTTTTATTTTTATTTTTAATGATATTTTTACTTAAAAAATCAAATTCATAATATAATAAACAAATGCACGAATTCAAACACTGTTGATTATCAAACTATTATTGTTTACTTTAATTATTTTCAAAATTAAAAACAAATATAATAAAAAGTCAATTTTATTTCTTTTCATATGATATTTTTATTTAAAAAATTAAATTTACAGGTATAATAAATGAGGCTGAATTTTTTGGTAAATTTAAAGACTTATATTAAATTTATTGGCCTACATATTAACTTAAGCTTATTTATCTATTTAGACGTAGATTTATTAAACTAAAAGTGCATTGAAACAAAAGAGAAATAAATTCTAATCAAGGATTCCAAAAATAATCATAATGAAAACGAGTTCGATTAGCTAAATATGTACACAAGTTCAGTTTTTCTTCAGGCTATTGCTTCGTGTACTCCCATGCTTCTTCATGCACTCTTTCCGTAATGTTTTTCAACCTTCTAGAATGGTTAGTCCGAAAGTTAAAAAGAGAGTCCATTCCAGAATCAACATTCCGAAAGGAAAAAGGAAGTGCAGAAGCAATATCCTTTTATATATTGGTTATAGGGCCTTTAAACCAACGGCGACCACTGATTAACCAGTAAGAAACTACAAGAATAAGCAAACATCCAACAGCAACAGGGGTGTAGTTAAGTGTCTGAATGGTTATTGGGTAGGAAACAGGCAATGAGAAAAGTATGGAGATGAAAACTACCCAAAAAACAGCAACCCAGCCCACAATGACTCCGTAAAGGCCCAAGTTGAAAGGCCCATGTACAAAATCCTTCTGTGCCAAGGTCACCCTAAAGAATATAGGGAAGGCATAAGCTATATAGAGGCCAATCGTTGCTATGGACACCATGGCCTCAAATGCCACTATGCTTCCAAGAGACTGCAATATATTGAGTCAGAGACATGGCAAGAATAGATATTATAGAATGATAAGAGCTATGACTAAACATAGAATGATAAAAACTAAATTTGCAGGTTATTATAAATGAAAGCTTATAATAAAATACATACCGTTAGTGCCATACAAAATGATATAAAAACAGAAAGCCAAACTGCATATATGGGGACCTCCTGGTTGTTAACTTGGTGCCACAATGATGACAATGGCATAGCCCCATCTCTAGAGAAAGCATAAGCCATCCTGGACAATGTTTTAAGCATCATATTATATTCATAAGTAACTAGAGAAATTCAATCCCTCTCATATGCAAAATGCACAAAGAGGTAGCACGTTGTTTACCTTGAATTGCTGGTTACTGAACTCATACCACAGAAAAATATGGCAAGAGCAACAATTACTAAGCAAAAAATGCCTCCAGTTCCATGGCCATATCTTTTCTTGAATGCTTGATAGAACACTTCAGCAATAGCATACCCACCAGCATCATTATCTTCACTCAAAAGGTAATGGATGTCAGTGACTGCGAAGCTAATGCCTAGAATGTAACCCCATCCAACTATAATAGATATCCCAACAGCGCTGATAATTCCCTTTGGTCCATTTCTGTCAGCATCCCTGGTTTCCTCTGTCTGCGTAGATAATACATTAGCAAGCACGCACATAGTCTAGATCATTTAGTAACTTCAACCATCAATGGAAATCAAGAGCATTAAATTTTGAAAATTGATAAACAAGAGGAACTTGGTAACTCATAAAACTTTAACTGAGGTTATTGACAGAGATCATACGAATTCATTCATTAGAGAAAGCAATTCTGAAACACCAATTGTCGTGTTAATAAATCTAGACCTGCTCATAAGAAGGGCCCTTCAATCTTGGACAATGGTAGTGTTTGTAATCACAAAAAGAATCTAAACTAGGGAAAATTATTAGATAGTTTCGACCACCAAGTGTCTATGGACTATGGTATTGGTCAATCTCTACCAAATAATTTCTCCTGTCTAAACTAGGCCACAACAAAAGGTCAGATTCTGAATTAACAATCCCCTGGCTAGTAAAATATACTCCCTCCGCCGAAAGCGGTGACAAATATCCATCGGGGACCTTATGCACACATATGGTGAATATTTATCTTCTAACACTATTTATTCCATACAAAAGGATCAATCAAGATTTGAACCTTAAACCACTTGTTTAAGGGACACAAGCCCTTGGACCAACTATTGTTGGTTCATTTTTCTTATATCTTACAAAATGGTTCAATATACTTGTATGATATGCTAATAACATACAAGAATCTTAACTCATCTGCAATATTCTAATCCTGGGATGGTAGGTTAAAAAGGGGCTTTCAGAGCTATGCAAAATGCACAGGCCAGTTAAGCTGAAAACAATAGATCACAGATCAACAATGCATGATTCTTTTTTAGAATCACTCTAAAGAGAGGAATCAAGCAAAAGAAGTATATGTTTTATCGGACAAGGAAATTTGTAAAAGCTTTTCAAGCCAATAAATTTAGAGAAAAGGAAGAAAAAGAGTAGAGAAGATGTACCATATGAGCGGATGCATCAAACCCAGTTAGGGTATACTGACTCATTAGAAGTCCCAAGAGAAATATATAGGGTCTGCTGCTGATTCCATCCTCATTTTCAGTATTGAAATGAGTGAAAACAAACTTGGCACTAGCCCTTTCCGTTGCAACAGATGGAATGGCAATCATAAGCACAAAAACACCTAAAAATTTGCAATTTCAATAATAATAAAAAAAAAATCAGAAAGGATTGCCATTGAGAAATGAATGCAGAAAACAATCAATCAAATAGGAAATTTCATCACACCTAAAACGTTCCAAATAGCTGCCAGCTGTCCCAAAAATGATAACAATGAGATAGGAAGGCTGTTTATTATACCGTGTAGGAGCAAAATTCCCCCATGGAAAGCAATAACTACATATTTAGATGCCTCATATCCACCACCATTTTTGCCACCAGTACTAAGTAGAATAATAACCTGAATTAGTTTTGCAAGTGAATAATCTACACTTGTTGTCACTGCCCACTGAAAATGAAAAGAAACCAAAATTGGAGCTTCAAATGGATTATTAATGGGAAATCTACATCCCACACAAGTTTAGACCTTGAAGTGAAAAATGAAGGATGTTTAAATTCTTGAATATGTGTCTTCTAAAGAATACCTGGCCAACAATATTGAACCTGTAAAAACAGATAAACCATCCAACACGCATCAGAGAAATAACCGTGGTAAAGCAAATATTGCGGAGTATCTAGTTATTATTAAACTTGGCAGATTAAGCAAACAAACTTTATTTTTAAGCTATATGGCATTAAGGAGAGCTACAAAATTATATGCCAGTTAAAATTGAGAAGTAAATAAAAATAAAAGGCTTAAATGCCAGTTCCATTTTACATCATAAAAAGTGAATTATGCACCATATCATTACCTATAACTGTCAATTTTGCGACTGAATTTAACTTAAGTTCCGTCTTGTCGTTGAGGTTGTTGCTCAAATGTTATGTGCACCTCACCATTAAATTACAAAATATTAATTTGCTCAAAGTTCACAAATTTGAGTTTGTATATTAGAATGCACGACATGCTCATCTCTATGATCACTGAACAAAGGGAAGAACGACGCTTCACAGTTCACACTTTACACTTCACAAAATTTAAATCCGATCTGGCCCATAAAAGATCCTCATACAAACTTCATTATTTTGCATGCTCGTAAACAGTAGTAGTTGCTTGTCAAGAAAATTAAGACACGGTCAACACGTCATTAAAAAGTGAAAAGAAAATCAAGATATCAAAGCACAAGTTTATTTACTTGTGCTTTCAATTTTCATGTTTTATTTTCACTTTTTAATTAAAATATTTTCTGTTGAAAAAAATTGTACAGGAAGCAGATTTTATTTTATTTTTGCTTTAAATGTTTCGTTATACAAATGTTTGAAGACAAGTGGTACTTTTGTTACTTGTATAATTAAAATATTTGAAAACATGAAATGAAAAGGCAAACAGATAGTTGAAAAAAACTTTTTCTCTCATTTAATTATTCATTTTGTTCTTATTTATAAGATTCAAGCTTAAAATGATATTTTTTTCTTTTTTATAACACTCAATCTTTAATGTTTTTTACATTAATTATTTTTAAACTATAAATAATTTTTATTAAAAGAAGACATAAATGTATTGACATACAATTAGAAGAGAGAGAAATATTAATGACAAACTATGAAGCACAGACACGTTCAAATATAGGATCTATCGAGTTCGACACGCGCCAACACGGTGTTTGACTCGCGGTCAACAAACCCAACATGTTGACCACTTTCGACACACAAATTTGATCATGTCCGAGGGCCTAACGTGACTTTGCTTCTTCACGGTTTCTGCTTCTCATTTCTTCACGGATTCACTCATTGCCACTTCTTCACGGTTTCACTCACCGCCGTTCACTTGTACGCTCCAACCTTCGTTCGCTTCTCGCTTCTCATTGTCGTCGGGCCGTCGCGTCTCACCCCAGGTAAGTGCTCTTGCACCTTCTCTTATATGCTTGCACCTTCTCTCTCTTGATTTGCTACACCTAAACTAACATCACTCACAAAACCCCCAAATGGGTTTTGCTTTTCACTCTCTCACCACTTCTTCTTTTTTTCGAATTGCACCTTCTCTCTCGACTCTGCACCCAAACCGGTAGTGGGTGCACCGTTTTGAATTTTTTTTAGGTTTTTTCTTTTTATTTTTTTTTAAAATCATTAAACAAGGTAAATAAACCCCCAAACGGGTTTTGCTTTCTACTCTTTTAAAAAATCATTATTATGTTTTTTTTCTTTCTCTTAATGATAAGGACTATTTAGTTCTTATCTTTAAAAATTAAAAATTGAAATGCAGTCTCTTTGAATTTTTTTTTGTTATATTGATGGATATTATTAGTTTAGTTTAATTTTTTTGTTAAATTATTGAAAATTAAATGAAATATACACTATATAAAATTAAAAATATTATTTAATATTAAAACGTGTTCCAACTTATCGAAATTCATAATTTTTTTAAAATTGACATGATGAAGAGTTGGGTCATGTCAAGTGTCACATGTCAGTATTGCATAGATGACAAAGATAACTTTGGAAAAAAGTTATAAATTTAAGACAAATTTATTAATATTAACTAAATTAACCATTTTAATGAATTAAATAATTAAACAAAAAAGTTTTAAAATTAAAAGGAATTGGGTTAGGTACCAGCCAGTAATCCAGGAAGCAAAAGGTGCCCATTTGGGCCCAGCAAGCTTGGCGCTCCAATAGTAAAGCCCACCAGAAGTTGGATGAGATGAACAAATCTCAGCCATTGAGAGTGCAACGATCATGGTGAAACCAGAAGCTATGAACCAACCATACACGAACGAAACAGGGCCACCATAGTTCAACCCAGTGTTGTAAAGAGTGGTAACTCCGGTGAGCACTGATATAATAGAAAACGAAAACGCGAAATTCGAAATCACCCTGCCATATATTATAAACAAACAAATTAAAAAAGAAAAGGTGCAATGAATCCACCAAACAAGAGAGAGAGAGAGAGAGAGAGAGAGAGAGGAGAGAATAGTAGTGTAGCATACGAAAGATGACGATTGAGTTCTTGTTTGTAACCGAGTTGTCGAAGACGGGCATGGCCAGAATCAAGTGGAACGTATTCCACGTCAGATGAGACTGTTTTGCTTTTACCAGATCCCATGAATGTTGATGAACCAATCACACTTCACACCAATGGATTGGAGGGAGACAACAGACAAGTAGCAAGCAAAAAGTTTATTTCTTTACCAATCATTATTCTTATATTTTTATAATTTTTTTCTTAAATGAGAGTATTTTCTTTTATCGCTTTTAATTTAAAATTTATTTTTAATTTAAATTTAAAATATAATTTATAAGTTCTGTTCTACTTAAAGAGAACATAAATGTCCAACAAGGATTGTTGGAAGATTTATATGGAATCAAACTCTCTCTCTCTGAGAATGCTTAAGGAGAAATAAACACCTCAGGGAAGAAGATCACTATGAACACGAAACCACAATTGGGTGTGGGGTGTGTGCTCAGTGTGAATGGAAAAGAGAGAGTCAAGATTGTGTGTACTTTTCATCATGAGGGGTGCTTTATTTATAGGAAGCTAAACATGAACCTTGATGGTAAGCGGTTGAGGTCCGTTATCATTTTCCAAGATATTTGGAGATATAGATAACCAATATTCTTGATGATAGGTTGTTGGTAATTTGAATATTTGAATTAATAGGATAAAGATAAGATATCTTTTATCCGTAACAGATGCCCCTCAGCCTGGTTATCAAGTATTCTTGATTGGCGAGATGTATAATGGAGCCGACCAAATGTGGACACGTCTTTGCATAGATTTGACCCCCGTATGGTGCCGATCTTGTTAGACCCGGCCTCGTGTGAAGCCGACCTCGTGCGGGGAATCCGAGCCGAGGTGGTCGACCTCCTCGAGTCTTCGAGTTATTTTTAACTCATTATGATATACCAAGCTAAGTCTTGCCCCGAGTTAAGTCTTGTCTTTTCAAAATCGCCTGAACAGGGAAATGAAGCGACTTCTTTTCCTGGACTGCCACATGTCTTGGTGATAATTCCTATCGTTTCACGCTTTAATCATTTTCTTTTTGCGACGATGACGTAACTGCCCCTTCCGTGACCTTCCACGTCCATCAGTTACTAACCCACATTCTTTTTTGAAATCTGGCGGTTACTTTTCATTTAATGCGTCTTTTTCCGTTTTATTTTCTTCTGGTGCCTCACTCCTTTTTTTGCCTCTGTGACTTCTGCATTCTCATTTTCTCTTGCATCTTCCCTGAGCCACTCGTTTCTCACTGTTGCTCCTTCTCTCGTCAGCCTTTCTATATTCCAGGTATTTCTCATCTGCATTCTCCTTTTACTTACTGTCATTTCTTGTTTTTCTTCTAGTTCTGCGTAACCCTAAGTACCAATAATTTCTTGCAAATCCCATAGTTCCATTCTTTGCATATCTTTAATAGGATTTATATCATGCAATACACACCTGAGGAAGAGACAGAGATTCGTAGAACGGTTCCCCCTCGTTCTCCATTCTGGCTTTTTGGTCTTCCTTTTTCTGACGAGGAAAAGAAAAAATCATTGCTTCGGGTTCCTTCTACCCCTGGCAGTTCGAGAGCCCCAATTTCTCAACCTCCTAACCCTTTCCAATTAGGGTCTTCTAGGTTAGGGTCATCATCACAACAAAGGTTTGCATTACTTTCCTTAGATTCTAGGGTGTCCCCTAATGCTCCTGTATCTTTGGATAGTGCCCCTAGAAGCAGCCCTAGGCCTGAGCCACCACTCGAAATCCAATATGAACCTTGTTCGAAATGTGTTGATGAATTTCTATATTCAGCCAGTAAGGATTTTGATAAACAAGTCGATGCCCTGTTGGATCAATGCCGGCATAATCCCATTCCGGTATGCAAACCCATCCACACACCAATACATAGATTGGATGATACTGTCGTTGTACCGATTTCTGTCCCGGTTCGGACTTCGTCAAATCCTGGCCCTCGGGCGGTTCGTCTTCCAGGTACTTTACTAATTGTTGTTTTCTTTATTGTCGTAGGTAATTATGGACTCTTCTCATATTGGAACTGTTGAAGAATCCGCGGCCGGGCCTCAATCTCAAACTGTCTCTCCTCTTTTGTCAAGTAGGTTTCCCTGGGTTACCCACGAGGTATTACGATATACCTTAGTGCTGGATTCTGAGAGTCTTGCTTTATTTCCTCCCGAGGTTCAAAAGGGGTTTTATGTTTATTTACCCCACCCGGGTGAGCCTATTTGCTCCGTCCGGGAAGGAAATGACCCTGACTTCTTTTTATTTTACATAGATATAATTACTCAGCTAGGAGTCCGTCTTCCTTTCATCGATTTCCAGATGCAGGTGTTAGACCACCTGCGAGTTGCCCCTTCTCAAATTCATCCTAATCGCTGGGCTTTTATGCAAGTCTTTGAAATTCTCTGCCAAAAACTCGGAATCCTTTGTACGTGTTCCTCATTCTTTTATTTTTTTTTCACTGTTTACACTAGTCGATCCGGCAAAGAACCTGCTGACCGGAAAGGGTGGACCTCTTTCCGGGGTCGTAATGACCGCGATTCCGATCGTCGGCTTTTTTCCTTGTTCTCTGAATCCTTTAAGGGCTTCAAAGATCAATACTTCAAGGTTGTTGTTGTGCCCGACCAACATCCTTTCTTCTTAAACTCATCCGAACCTTCTCCAGGATCCTGGAGGTTCCCATTATACTGGTCTTCCACTCATCATGATTCCCCTCCTGCCTTTTATCGAACTGACAAGGCCCGTTTATCGGATTCCGACGCCAGTTCTGCAGCTCGGATATTGTCGTATAAGGCATCTCAAAACTTGGCTCCAATAACTTATTATATTCAGTGCGGTTAGTTTGAATTTCTTTTGGTCGTACTTGAGAATTTCAATTATTTTTTGCTAACATTCACTATCACTGTGCAGCGATCGAGATGGACCCCGCCCCTATCCCCCAGCACCTTGCGGCTCTCAAAACCCAAAAAAGACGCAGGGTGACCGAGGCCAAAACTCCAGTAGTCCCTCCGGCTTCTCCACCTCGTTCCTCTCCTGTGGCCGCAGCGCCCCTTGTTGCTATTGATGCCTCTACAGGGGAGGTTGTTGTGGACGCCCTGGCCTCTGTTGATGCTCCTGCCTCGGCGTCGGAGTCCCTTAGGGAGCGCATTCAACTGTCCCCCCGATCTCTTTGGGACAAGGGCATGACTTGAGAATTTTTCGAAGTTGCCCGAGCACCCAAGAGATACTCGGATGTGATCCTCTTCTCGGACCCCGAGCTGGAGGAGCTAAGCTCAATGCAGCTGGCCTGCTTGAAGAGTGCCACCTTGCTTGGAAGTCTAACATCTCTAAACAAAAAGGCTTGCAAGGTGGCGTCCGAGCTCGAAGCTTCTGAGGACGAGATCCAACGGCTTCAACAGGAGTTGGATCTAGCCCAAGGACGTGCGGCCATCTCTGCTGGAGAATTGGAAACCTCCCGAGCCGAGACTAAGGAAGCTCATGAGTTGGCGGCTAAGCTGGCCATCGATCTTGACGCTTCCCAAGCTCAGCTCAAAACTTTCCAAGCAGAAGCCGAATCCTCCCGTGGTACTGTCGCCAAGCTGGAGAAGAGTCTAACTGTGATTCGCGATAAAGCTCGCGACGCAAATCTCCGTTGTGATGAACTACTTGCCCTCAATGCGAAGAAGAATAAGGATGCCGATGATATCATGAGTGAGCTTATGTTTGTTCGAGCCCAATTAAGGCGGTCCACTAAAGCTTCGTTTGATAATGTGATGAGTCAGATTCGCTCTCTGAACCCCGACGTTAACTTAAATACCGAGGGTATGCATTTCAGATCTTACGTCGGGAATGATCGACTCTTTATGATTTTCGACAGCAAGGAGGAGGAGGAGAGCTCAGTGAGTATGCCTGAGGGGGATGATGGAAAAAATTGAAGGGCCGGGATGCCGGTTTTTATTGTAATTACTTCATAATTTCTTTATATTCTATATTCCTTTGACAATCGCACAATCTTATGGCAATATAATTTATTTGACTATCATTATTCTTGACTTGCTTTACTTCTTCTGTATTTCGGCTCCAATGGCTGAACGTTTATTTAGCCGAGACCATTGGTCAGGCATTAGTCATCGTTCAAAATATTGTTTTGTTTGTTTATTATTCCATTTCATTTTCTGGGTGAACGAATGGTGGATTGAGAAGGATTGTTGTTGAGTCAGGCAAGCTGCTATTCAACTTATTAAAGATGTGCCTCTACTCTACACATCCGTTCTTCATTCACACTCACGTGCCTCCTCATGGTCAGATCACGTGGCAACATGTTCACTAGGAAGGGATGTTCAATACAATAGTTGATCTTCTTGCCAACTGCCAGGCACAGCTACCTTTCTTTGATTCCTTTGCTCCCTTAGCTGGCTACACGGGTCATTTTAGTTGTAGGCTTGTAGCAACTCCTGTTTAATTCCCACAATATAATAAATTTTTTTATCGATAAATATTAATTATAAATTTATTATTATTTATTAGCATATATTCGAACTCACTGTTTATCTCTTTTTCATTCTTTATCATCAAATCAATTTTATATCTCCTCGCACAATACAATAATAATAGTTGAGAAACAAAAAGTGGAATTAAACAAAAGAGAAATATATTCCAAAAATAATCATATTGAAAATGAGTCTAATTAGCAAATTATGTACACAAATTCAGTTTATATATTGGTAATTGGGCCTTTAAACCAATGCCGACCACTGATGATCCAGTAAGTAACTACAAGAATAAGCAAACACCCAACAGCAACAGGGGTGTAGTTAAGTGTCTGAATGGTTATTGGGTAGGAAACAGGCAAAGAGAAGAGAACAGAAATGGTGAGCACCCAAAGAACAGCAACCCAACCCACAACGACACCATAACGGCCCAAGTTGAAAGGCCCAGGGACAAAGTGCTTCTTGGCCAAGGTCACCCTAAAGAATATAGGGAAGGCATAAGCAATATAGAGGCCAATTGTTGCTATGGACACCATGGCCTCAAATGCTACTATGCTTCCAAGAGACTGCAATAGATTTACAATTGAGTTATAGACATAGTTTTCCACTTTTTAACAAATCAGAGAAAAAGGTTATTATAAATGAAAGCTTATGAGTAATAAAATACATACCGTTAGTGCCATGCAAAATGATATGAAAACAGAAAGCCAAACTGCATATATAGGGACATCCTGGTTATTAACTTGGTGCCACAATGAAGACAATGGCATTGCCCCATCTCTAGAGAAAGCATAAGCCATCCTGGACAATATTTTAAGCATCATATTAGATTCATAAGTAACCAGAGAAATTCAATCCCTCTTTTCTCATATGGAAAATGCACAAAGGGGTAGCACGTTGTTTACCTTGAATTGCTGGTAACTGAACTCATACCACAGAAAAATATGGCAACAGCAACAATTACTAAGCAAATAATACCCCCAGTTCCATGGCCATATCTTTTCTTGAATGCTTGATAAAATACTTGAGCAATAGCATACCCACCAGCATCATTATCTTCACTCAAAAGGTAAAGGATGTCAGTGACTGCAAAGGTAATGCCTAGAATGTAACCCCATCCAACAACAACGGATATCCCGACAGCGCTGATAATTCCTTTTGGACCATTTCTATCAGCATCCTTGGTTTCCTCTGTCTGCAAATACAAGTTAAGTAACCAGAAAGTCTTATTCTAGATCATCTAGTAACTTCAATCTAACAATGGCAGTGAGGAGCATAGAATTTTCAAAATTGAAAAGCAAGAGAAACTTGGTAACTCCTATTACCTAAACCGAGGTTATTGACAGACTAATTTTCATGTTGGATCTAGACCTGGTCTTAAGATGGACACCTCAAAGGTTTAAGCTGATAAATGATAACAAGAGCTCACAGGATCAACAATGCATGAATTCTTTTTTAGACTCACTTTATAGGGAGGGATCAAGCAAAAAAAGTGTAATGTATCAGACAAGGAAATTTCTGAAAGCTTATCAAGGCAATAAAATTTTGAGAAAAGGATGAAAAAGAGTAGAAAAGATATACCATATGAGCTGATGCATCAAATCCAGTTAGGGTATACTGACTCATTAGAAGTCCCAAGAGAAATATGTAGGGTTTGCTGTTGATTCCTTCACCATTTTCTGTATTGAAATGGGTGAAAACAAACTTGGCACTAGCCCTTTCCGTTGCAACAGAAGGAATGACAATCATAAGCACAAAAACACCTAAAAATATGCAATTTCCAATCAGAAAGCTTTGCCAAGGAGAACTAAATGCAGAAAACAATCAATCAAACAGGAAATCTCTTCATACCTAAAACATTCCAAATAGCTGCCAGCTGTCCTAAGAATGATAACAATGAGATAGGAAGGCTGTTTATTATACCGTGTAGGAACAAAATTCCCCCATGGAAAGCAATAACTACATATTTAGATGCCTCATATCCACCACCATTTTTGCCACCAGTACTAAGGAGAATAATAACCTGAATCAGTTGTGCAAGTGAATAATCTACACTTGTTGTCACTGCCCACTGCAAATGAAAAGAAACCTAAGTTGGAGCTTAAAATGGATTAATGGGAAATCTACATCCCACACAAGGTTAGACCTTGAAGTGAAAAGTGAAGGATGTTTAAATTCTTATAATATGTGTCTTCTTAAGAATACCTGGCCAACAATATTGAACCTGTAAAAACAGATAAACCATCCAACACGCATCAGAGAAATAACTGAGGGAAAGCAAATGTTGCAGAGTATCTTGTATGTCAATTAAGCAATAAACGTTATTTCAAGTTATATGGCATTAAGGAGAGCTACAAAATTAGGCATCTGTAGCCAATTGTATGCCTGTTAACAGCATTAAATTTTCAAAAACCAGGTTGAACATTTTACATCATAAAACTGAGAAGTAAATAAAAATGTGAACGAATTATGCACCATATCATTAATTATAACTCAGTTTTGCCAGTGAATTTAACCTAAGTTCCATCTTCTTGTTGATTATGATTAAATATATGAAATATAGTCCAAGTTGTTGTTCAAAATGATCTGTGCATGTTTCTGGTTGATGTGACTAGCTTTTAATGATAGATTTAACTATAAAAAATATCAATTCTAAGTTAGCAGAATGGCATGTCTGCTGCACACAATAGTAGTGCATATTACAATCCTCAAAATTCTCTTCTGTGGTCTGAAAGATCAAATGATGATTCTTCTTATGCAGCATCTTAAGGTTAGTAATAAAATCCTTCTATTATACTATAGATGAATCTTCTATCAAGTATCAACCTATTTCTACTCACTCTACCTTTCAAATGTCCCCCAATACCTCACCACTAAACTACAAAATATTAATTTGCTCAAAGTTCACAAATTTGAGTGTTTTTTATTTTGTTTTTATCAGAATGCCCGGCTTGTTCATGTCTATGATCGCCGATAAAGGGGAAGATGGAACTTCAAAAAATTTAAATCAAATGAGGCCCACATAAATATCCTCATATAGACTTCAAAAATCAAAATTGTATGCTCCTATTCAATAGTTGCTGGTCACGCAAATTAAGACACGGTCAACACGTCATTCAAAAATTGCAATAAAACGTCTGCGGTACCACCTCCATGTGCACACTCAGGCATTTATAGCCACTTCTGAGCATATCTTGAATAATTTTATTTTTTTTGTACGTATCATATCTTGGAATTATTATGCATACGCTTACAAGAAACTCTTAGATGTAATACTGCACCTAATAAAATATTACAAATCTTCCTCGATGGAGGGTGCATATAGTAGCTTTCTTTAAACAGAAGAATATCCTAACTACTTGTAATTCATTTTCCTTATTATCTTCTTAGTCATATTAAATGAAGAAAATATAAATTATTATTAATCAATAAATACATTTTTAATTTTCACTTTATGTAACAGCTCACATTAATAAATTCAGAAAAATATATCAAATAGCAAGATATTAAATAGGAAAATGAATGATAGGCGAATACTAGCAATTAATATATCAGATTCGGGCAACAGTTTCAGCCGAAACGGAACACCGACCAGAAATGAATCCAAAAGCATTCATATCAATAAGAAGAGGGAAGTCAACAAAAAAAGAGGAAGACGGAGAACAAAGGGTAGGTGGGTGATGTTCAGAAAACAATTGCAAAGTTGAAAGAGGTGAGAAAATGTAGCAAAAGGAAAGTGTAACGTTTTAGAAGGAAAATCAAAAGAAGTACAAAAACGAAACTTTTAAATAATTAAAGTAAATTTTTTAAAATTTAATGTAACAAAATAAAATAAACTTAAAACTTAATGGAGCAAAATAACTTAACCGAACAAGAAAAGAAACGAATTAGAGAAAAGAGAGAGAGAGAGAGAGAGAGAGAGAGAGAGAGAGAGATGGTGTCGCTTTGTGATTCATTCATTCTGTTATCCATAAATCAAATTGCGTAGTATATAAGGTGTTCAGAGAAAACCCACTAGTTACTTGCATTGAAAATGAGAAACTAAATTATATTCGGACCATTTAATTTAATTGAAGAACCTTTAATTTTCTCCTATATTAATTAAATCATCTTTAATTTTCTCCTGTATTAATTAAATCATCCTAAATAGGCATAGTTCTAAAAGGGAAATTGGTACCAGCCAGTAATCCAGGAAGCAAAGGGTGCCCATCTGGGCCCAGCAAGCTTGGCACTCCAATAATAAAGCCCGCCAGAAGTTGGATAAGATGAACAAATCTCAGCCATTGAGAGTGCAACGATCATGGTGAAACCAGAAGCTACAAACCACCCATACACCAGCGAAACAGGGCCACCATAGTTCAACCCAGTGTTGTAAAGGGTGGTCACTCCGGTCAACACTGATATAATAGAAAACGAAAACGCAAAATTCGAAATCACCCTGCCATATAGTAGTATAAACAAATTAAAAAAGAATAAGCAAAAAGAAAAGTGCAAAAAATCCAGAGAGAGGAACTAAAGAATAGATTTATAGAAGTTTACGAGAGATCACGCTTGAGTTCTTGTTTGTAACCGAGTTCTTTGAGACGCGCATGGCCGGAATCAAGTGGAGCGTGTCCATTTGCGGTCACATGAGAAGGGAGCATTTGGTCAGAGCCCATGATTAAGCAATCACAGAGAGAAGAAGAAGATGGATGAAGAAAAAAATGGGAGTGTGAATTGCCAATGGCATGTTTCTAGTCAACATAAATAAAAATAATAACGTGTCTCTTTTTTCTTGTATTTCCCTCGTCTCCGGAACTCCTGTCTTCATATTCTTTGCATCTAACTTTTTTCTCTCCCACAAATATCCTCATTGGAGGTAATTATATTAGAGATAATTCTGTTCGAAATAATTGATACTAAATGTGATTTTTTTTTTCATAAAAATTCAAATCTTAGGCTAATACTTTTCGCTGCATCAAATTTCAGGTTTTCTGTATCTAACTTGTTCATGCCTTGGTTTAGTTTCATCGTTAATTAAGTCTTTTAAAATAGCCACTGTGCACTGACGTGAGCGAGTCGTGTTAATTTACTATTGATGGTAAAAATTATAGATTTTCCATAGCTCTGGATTCGTGATAAGTCTTAAAATGGGTTTGTGACTTGGAGAATCAAATTTCAGATTTTATTTTATTTTTCTTTTTCTTTTTGCTAAAAAAGTTCTCAGAAAAGCACATTTTTTCTCTATTTAGTTACCTTAATAAAAGCTGATAATGTTTTATAAACCAATTTACCAATAAAAGAATATCAATACTACTAATAAAGTTGAACATTATTGATAAATAATTGAATTCTTAAAATATAGTTAATCGTATAAAAATGTTACATTACTCTGACAATGTAATGAAATATTTGTCGATAAAAATATCAATATTAATAAAATTCCATGTAGTTAATAAATAATGAAATTCTTTAAACATATTAACAAAAATATTTCATTACAAAGTTATACTTATTTGTCGATATTGAAAATAATTAATTTGACATCTACAAAAATACTTTAATGCATACAACTAAATTAAAAGCAAAACAACAATAAGCAAACTCAATTCCTTACATTAAAGCTTTTAAAAATCGAGAGATATATTAATTGATCATAACGTACGAGTTATTGTAAATCTATCAATATTTATTTTTAATTCCTACAAATAATAATAAAAAAAGCTTTTAAACAAATTGTTTTGGTTCACACATGTTATCTTAATTGCCAAATATGGAGATTACGCATATATAAATAAATGTGATAAAGGAAAAACAAATCTGAATATTAAAGTGTAAGATACATTATAAGTATACGACTTTAATGATTTAATCTCTACTAATATGTTTATCTCTTTGTCATTTCCTCGTTTGACCTTTTTCTTTGTAAAATTTATTATAAGTCTCTCCATAGATAAAGAAAAAAAAAAGAGGTAAAGTTTTACTATTGAATTCAAATGAAAAACAAAAGAGTATTTTTCTACATCTTAGGACTTACATTCAATATTCTTAACGTAAGAAAAAAATGACTCACCGAAACTTATAAATATATAATTGAATTTTATAATTAAAATCAAAATGTAAAACATAATTTTAATTATGAAACATAATGGTAGCATACTCAACTTGCAATATATTTTTTTAAAATGTTTTAAACGTCTTTAGATTTAGATATATAATATTTACTAATTAAGTGTTATGTAGTTTTAACCTTATTCAACTCTTTAAATATATATCTAAAAATACTGTATATATATATTATTTCGTGAGCATTAATTGAGCTTCATAGATAATCACGGAACCTTGTGTTACTAAAACTTTAAAAACGTGGATTCTATTCTGCTAAATTATTATCTATCGATCTGTGAGCACTGTCGGGTGCTAACATATGTGTGGTTCATATGTATCCAGCTGCCTCTTAAATTAGTGGAGAATATGAAAACTATTTAAATTATGTCAATGTGATAATAGTACAGAGTATTTAATAAATTTTATTTATGATTAATTTTTATTAAAAATAATTATTTATCATCTTTTTCTTTTTTTGAAAAATTGATCATCATTATACTCCATAATTAAAAAATTTCATCAAGAATGTTTAAACTTGAGAATTCACTTAAGTAATCTAAGCTCAGTTTCAATCGTATTAAATATTAAAAAAAATTAAACAATAATCTACCCAAAAAGGAAAAGAAAATGAAAACTAATAATTTAGAATTGTTTATCTGATTTTTGTAATCTTTGTTTGGTTGGATAAATTATATAACATTAAGTATATAAGCACGATTCTTATAAGAAAAATCATAAAAACAAAATTGAGACCTGGACAGGACAATTTTATAGCAAGAAGTACAATTAAATTATGTGTCCAAATACATTTCATCTCTCCATTTCTTCGACTTTCGAGAAAAAATGGTTTGGGGGGACCACATGTCAGTTTTCTTTGGTCCTTGCCTTTCTCACTTGATCCAAATTTTCAAACGTGCTGATGTGTAAACTCTCAACTCCAATCTTAACTCCATTTAATAAAATTTTATGAGTTCTACATTTTATTTAATGGATCACCTTCATAATTTTATACTCCAAAGAGCCTGTTGATATATAAAAGCTACATTACAGAAATAATATATATATATATATATATATTAAACTTTGAAAAAATAGCTTCTCTCGTTCTAATTTTCTTTATGAAATTACGTATTCAATTCCTCTTATTTTAAATAACGAAATGATATATATTTGAAAAATTCACCGTGTCCTTGAATGTTAATTTGTTAGAATTAATTAGGTCAAACCCTTTTGTTACTAATGCATATGATTCATATAAGATTCCTGATTCCGTGTAATGTCAATTAAAAAAACATACTCTTTCATTCTTGCATTTCTATTTAGAGAAAACTAAAAGGATTTTTTTTTTTAATAAAAAAATGAATGTTTGAAACAAACAACTAACGAAATGAACTTGACTTGGAGCTCAATCAAATAAGATGAAGAAAATTTAGTTGTAATGTATTGCACATTACAATTAAATTATAACTCCGAACTTTATTTATTTGAAATTACAGGAATTTTAATTTGTAATCTTCTTAAAGAAAAAACATCTAACTACGTAAACATACGATAATTTTAAATAACTTGATATATATATATAGAGAGAGAGAGAGAGAGAGAGTACCGATGCCGAGCCTGGTTGATGAAAGATCACATGATAGATATCCTATGGTTTGATTGGTATCTATGCCTGCTTCACTTAGAGTGTGTATATATATATCATTTTATTATTTAAAATAAGAGGATTACGTGATTCCATAAAGAAAATTAGAACCGCAATAGAAGAAAATTATATATAAGACATGAGTAACTGGCAAATGCTTTACTGAGAGAGTGAAGAATATTCAATAATCAAGGTTTCAAATCTCGAGTATCAATTATAAAGTAATTAAATTAGGGAATTTAATTTAAATGTAATTTTTTTCCTTACTTTAAATCAACCATAGTAGAAAATTATAAATATGATAGATGATATAATTCAATAAAAAAGAACTAAAGGTGTTATGATAGATGATATTAATAGGGTGTTTAAAATAATAAATTATTCAAATATTATTGTTCTTTAAAATATTCATGAATGTGTTCATCGTACGCGTCTAAGATGCAAATGGGTGAAAAAGAAACCAAAGAAGGAAAAAATCAATGATTAATTAACTCTTTTAGATTGAATCATCATTCATTATTAACATATATATATATATATAGAGAGAGAGAGAGAGAGAGAGAGTTAATTAATAAGTCTATTCTTGAATAGGCATCTCATGTTTCACAGCCACGCCAAAGTCAAATTCTTAAAATAAAATAATCAACAATTAGTACATGTGATATAACCATGGGTGGATCTAGTTGAAGTTTGGGGAGCAGTGCCCCCTTAAATATGGATCAGAGTGGCTGGTGGAATCTGTACAAAAAACAAACACCAAAACCGAAAATCAGAAAACGCAGAGACTGAGAAGAGGAGGAGAAAAGAAGTTGATTTTCCTAATTTACTTTTTGTACCACTTTTTTTCTTTTTATAGTTTCATATTATATTTTTGAAATGAATTTTTGAATTTTAATTTAGATAGTTGCTATTTATAGTCTTTTTATTATTAATACACTTTACTTGTGTTATCAAATTGAATTGTTATTTTAAATTTTTCAGTATAGAATTATGAATTAATTTTTATAATTAAATAATTTTAGTTATATACATATAATTTTAAGCGAATTCAAAACTTTATACATAAAACGTTGATTTAAATTTTTTTTAGAAGCACTACCCCCGAACCCACCACTAAATATACAGACATAAAAATATTTTCTTAAAGGTTTGAGTGCTCCTGTAAATTTATTTTCTGGATCCATCCTGAATACAACCATCTGAATATTCCAAGTTCAACATAGACTAATAAATTTTTATATAAAAAGATTATTTTAACAAGTAAAATGGAACAATTATTATTATTTTTAATATTTGGATAATTTTTAAACATAAAAGAATACTTAAAACATAAATAAAAATACATACAATATCAATTATTTGATATTAAATTAAGTAATATATTTTAAAAAAGGAAAAAAAAAAAAAAAAAGACCAGGAGAAGATATGTCCCATTGTAAGGACCGGAAAGATCACCAACCTCAATGAAAATTTATAACAGAATTTACATATCTTCTATTAACAAAAAATTTAATAATTGAACTCAAATCACATGTAGTGAGCGGAAAAGTTAACTAAACGTGTCAACCCTAGAAGCAAGTAATAATGAATGTTTTGAGACAAATGCTCTCAGTTCATATATTTTACAACATTAATACACTAAAATACATTTTTTTACAATCTTAATTTTTCATTTATCGTGCACTTTTTTATTTTATCCTTTTTCTCGCTTTCTCCTCATTTATGAGATCTATAATTTTTTCATTCTTTCTTTTGAAGATGCAGAAAAAAATTAAACTTTTTCAAAATAAATATATATCTACTCCTATAATATAAATTAAAACTCACATAAATTAGAGAGTGAGACTTTCACCTTCGCTCTCTTATGTCAACTTAAGGCCACTAAAGGGCTCAAAAGCTGGGGATCCCTACTTGCATGAGACAAAAGAACCAAAACTACGAACAATCTCATCAAAAACGTGAAGAGGAGACTCTCCATGTGGATTTGCAAATTCTCCACCTTTAAGTTGACATTATTCTTCCTTCAAAATTTGAACTACCACTAGACAAATAATTTTAAAACTGGACAAGCTAGCTAATGATCAGAAGATGACAGCCAAGCATATTACTATAAACACCAAATTCTATAGCAGCCTAGAAATATCTTGTGAAAACTAAAAAGCAACATTATTAAACCTTCTAGTTGTTGTTTTTTTTTGTTCAAATATAAACTTTACTGTTAAGTTGATTGAATTGTTTAACCAACGTGGCATGTCATGCCAAACGATTGACTATATAAAATACAGACGCCAAATCTACGGCATCATTTAACTTTAATAATATATTCTGCGTAAAAACTATTTACCAAATTTGTCAGTCCCTTATACGGCAATAGGCAATTACAAGCTTTAAAGTTAGCCTCAAGTTTAATATAAATTTTCTTTTTCTTACTAAAAATAATGAAAAAGTTAACAATTCATGGACATGCCATCTAACATGCTAATGTCATAGGGGTGAAAAGTAGTGGTGTGTGAGGATTGGATTTTTCATATTCAATCTATATTTATTTAGGTGAATTGAATTTTAAATTTATATTTATTTTTTAAAAAAATAATTTAGATTCAAGATTTAATTCATTTAAATGGATATGAATTTGTTTATATTTAATTTATATTCACTTAAATGTTTAATTTTATTTTTTTTACAAATTTTAGTTATTAAATGTTAAAAAGTGAAAAACTTAATACCTATCTATTTAAGAGCTATTTTAGTTATTCAACCGACCTTGGTCAAGACTATTTTTTATCGATCTTGGTTAGTGTATTTTTGGCTTACCTCAACTATGACAATTTTGATAAATCTCGATCCAAACCTTTTTTGACCAACATCAACCAGGATTGTTTTTTAGTTGACATTAGTCTGTGCATTTTCGGTTGACATTGGTCAATGATGCTTTTGGTCAATCTTAGGTATGGTTATTTTTTGGTTGAGGTCGGCTAGGGTTTTCAGTCAATGTTGGTCGGTGATATTTTTTGGCCAACATTGACTAGGGATTTTTCGATCAACATCGATCGTGACTAGTTTTTGGTCGACATTGGTTAGGGTTTTTGTGGCTAACATCAATAAGGTTTGTTTTGGCCAATGTCAGTTGTTGATATTTTTTTGCCAACATTCGGCAAGACTATTTTTCGATCGATGTTAGCTAGGTTTTTTTACTAATGTTGGTTAAAACTTTATTTTTGTTGGCAACAACTAAGATTTATTGGTCAACATTAATCATGACTATTTCTTTTGGCTGACGTTAGCTAGGGATATTTTTTTTTACATCAACTAAGATTTTTATATCGACGTCAATTGGGAGAATAATTTGGCCGTCGTCAACTAGGTTTTTTTGGCCGATGTTGGTCGATGATGTTTTTCAGCCGATGTCGGTCAATGATGTTTTTCCGCTGATGTCGACCAAAAATAGTCTCGTTTGACGTCGACCAAAAAAATCATAGCCAACGTCGAGCAAAAAACCTACCTGACGTCAATAAAAAATAATCTTGATAAACATCGACAAAAAAATCTAGTTGACATCCACTAAAAAAATAGTCTCAACTGATGTCAGTAAAAAAAAATTTGGATGTCATCGACCAAAAAATAGTCTCAATCAATATTGGCTAAAAAACCTTACTAACATTAATCGAAAAATAGAGTCAACCAATGACAGCTTAAAATTATCATTAGTTGATGTCGACCAAAATAACTCTAGACGACATCAACCAAAAATGGCTCCTAACAAAGTTAGTAAAAAAAACTTAAATATCATTGTCCAAAAAGTTGTATTAGATTTTAAAATTCAAACAAATATCCAATTTATATATTCAATTAATTGGATTGTATTTAGAATCTAAAAAATTGAATCTGGATTTGAAGCTAATACATTTAAATGAATTTAAAGAGAATTAGATGAGATGAAATGTAAATTATTTTAGATAGATATTTTTGCACAATCCTAATGAAAAGACATGCAAGTAATAAACTTATTGAAGGAAACAACAATCATCACTGTACAAAAGAAGTTCATATAAGAAGCGTCACAAAAAGGTTTACGAAAACAGACGCTAAACTGTGTTACTGTTGAGCTGAGGAAGGTTTGTTTAGTGGAAGAGTAACTAAACAACGCCTCTGTTGTGAATAGTTCAATTATACATTATCATGCAAGAAAAAATTGTTCATCTTTGTAATAATTAATTTAAAAGTCATTTCTAGAATAATTTTGAATTGATTATTTTTAATTTAATTGTGGATGAAAATTAAACTCTAAATGTAATCTGAAAGTTTTATCAGCATGTATCCCAAATTGCCTGGCTGCTTCATCATATATTTATACATAATATAAGAGATGGATATCCAACATTTGATAGACAAAGTAATTTGCAAATGAAGTTTTACAAAGCTGTCATATTGAACATGCGGGCTTTCCTTACCAATAGGGGCTAATTTTTTTTTTTTTTCAAAATCAAAATGGGAGCACATTCTATGCATATGTTTTCTTACGACTTATTCTTGGCTGAGAATTAATTCAAAATGTGTTTCCATTTGATAATTGTTTTTTAAAAAAATTAATCCTATTGGTAAAAACACCGAACATGTGGCTCCTCAATTCACCAAATCATGCACACAAGTTCAGTGTTTTGCATTGGTTATAGGGCCTTTGAACCAGTGCCGACCACTGAGTATCCAGTAAGAGACAACAAGAATAATCAAACATCCAAGGGCAACAGGAGTGTAGTTAAGTGTCTGAATGGTAATTGGGTAGGAAACAGGCAATGAGAAGAGTATAGAGATGAACATCACCCAAAGAACTGAAACCCAGCCTATAATGATTCCGTAGCGGCCCAAGTTGAAAGGCCCAGGGACAAAGTGATTTTGGGCCAAGGTTACCCTAAAGAAAATTGGTAATGCATAGGCAATATACAGGACAATCACCGCCAAAGACACCATTGCTTCGAATGCCACTATGCTTCCTAGAGACTGCATTAGGGTTAGAATTGAATTATCAGACGTGACAAGAACGGAAAGAAATAATAAAATTTGCAGCACTTTAAAAAATCAAATAATATAGTAAAATTTAAAGAATCACTTTGTCCATATAATATATTTTTTAAACACTTTTGTGATGCTATTTTTCTCTCTGTTACATTAATTATGTAATTACACATTTTTCTTTTCTTATATCTCTCTTTGTTGGATAAAAAAATTATATAAATATAATACACTTAAATATATTTTTATCTTCAATAAATACTCAAATTTTACATTTTTCTCTAATAAATTTTTATTTTGCGTTAAATTTTTAATAAAATAATTTTATTTTAGTTCACGATGTATTAGAGATTTTTTTTTTCTCTTTAATAATAGATGAAAAGAAAAATCTAAAAACAAACAAAAAGTTCACTAATTTATCGAATACTAACAGAAAATGTTAAAGACCAAATAAAATTGTTATTTTAGAAAGAACTCAAAGTAAAAAAAAATTATTTAAAAACAAACACAAAAAGTCGGATATTTTATAAATATCATTACATATTTATACCAATACAATATCTCAAATTTAATATACATACCGTTAGTGCCATACAAAATGATATAAAAACGGAAAGCCAAACTGCATTTACGGGGACCTCCTGCTTGTTGACTTTGTGCCACAATGATGACAATGGCACGGCACCATCTCTAGAGAATGCATAAGCCATCCTGGACAAATTTTAAGCATCATATTATATTCATAACTAACTAGCTTGAGAAATTCAATCCCTCTCATGGAAAATGCAATACCATCGCATCAGGGTATATCACCATTACCTTGAATTGCTAGTGACTAAAGTCAAACCACAGAAAAATATGGAAACAGCAACAACTACCAAGCAAATAATGCCCCCAATTCCGTTGCCATATCTTCTCTTGAAAGCCAGATAAAATATTTCAGCAATGGCATACCCACCAGCATCATTACTTTCACTCAAAAGGTAAGGGATGTCAGTAACTGCAAAGGTAATGCCTAGTATGTAACCCCATCCAACTATAGTAGATATCCCAACAGAGCTGATAATTCCTTTTGGACCATTTCTATCAGCACCCTTTGTTTCCTCTGTCTGAAAATGCAAGCTTGTAATAAGCAGGCAGTCATATCAATGAAAATTTCTGATTGACAGTGTACGATTTTTACACGGACAATGCATAAAAATTAAAATGGTCATTTAATAACATCTCTATCAATGGAAATAAATAGCACAAAATTTACAAAGTGGAAAGCAAGAGCAAGGGTATACTTTAAAGGAAAGTAAGAAAAAGAGTAAAAAAGATTTACCATATGAGCTGAAGCATCATACCCACAAAGGGTATACTGACTCATTAGAAGTCCCAAGAGAAATATGTATGGTCTGCTGTTGATTCCATCGTCATTTTTAGCATTGAAATGAGTGAAAACAAACTTGACACTAGCCCTTTCGGTTGCAACAGATGGAATGAGAATCATAAGCAGAAAAACGCCTAAAAGTTTCCCCATTCAAATTAGATAGTCAATAAGACTTTCCTAGAGAACAGAACTTGGAATAAAATAAAATAAAATAGGAAGAAAAAAATTCATACCTAAAGCATTCCAGATAGCTCCCAGCTGTCCTAAGAATGATATCACTGAGATAGGAAGACTGTTAATAATACCGTGTAGGAACAATATTCCCCCATGAAAAGCAATGACTACATATTTGGATGCCTCATATCCACCACCATTTTTGCCACCAGTGCTAAGGAGAATGATAACCTGAATTAGTTGTGCAAGTGAAAAATTCACGCTTGTTGACCCTGCCCACTGCAAATGAAAAGGAATAAGAAATTAGCGCTTCAAATGGATCATTAGAATTCTACATCTTACACAAGTTTGACCACATAGTAAAGAGTGGAGGATGCTATTCTTGAATATGTGACTTCTCAAGAATACCTGACCAATAATATTGAACCTGCAAAAAAAGAGAAATCATGCAACATGCGTCAGAGAATGCCAATTTATTTTGTGATTAGACTTTCATTAAGCTATTAGGGATATCAACCCGTTTTGACAGGTCTACTTTTTATATACCTACCATATTAGTAGGAAATGCGTATTCCATATCAAATAAAAAGATAGGGTACGTGATCAGAAGACAATTAAAATATGAAAATGGGGCGGCAATAAATGTTACAATACCAGCCAGTAATCCAGGAAGCAAACGGTGCCCATGTAGGGCCAGCAAGTTTGGCACTCCAATAATAGAGACCGCCAGTAGTTGGATAAGATGAACAAATTTCAGCCATTGAGAGTGCAACAAGCATGGTGAAAGCAGAAGCCATAAACCAACCATATTGCATTGAAACGGGGCCACCGTAGTTCAACCCAGTGTTGTAGAGGGTGGTGATACCAGTTAGCACTGATATAACAGAAAACGAGAGGGAGAAATTTGAAATGGCCCTGCAAGTCGCAAATAATTAGAAATGAAAAACCAACAAATTTACACAAAATGAAGGAAATTAAGAATTAAGCTAGAGAACCTTACGAAAGGTCACGCTTGAGTTCTTGTTTGTAACCAAGTTCAAGAAGACGGGCATGACCAGAATCAAGTGTAGAAGAAGCATCGCCATTTGTAATTGCAACCACATGTGATGAGGGTGTCATGTTTTCAGTAGCTGCAGAATCCATGACCTTCAAGTAAAGAAACACAGAAGCAAAGTGTGTTGGTTTTTGCCAAGTGTTAGCTCAACATGAATTATGTAGCTAGCTCTTTTCTCCACTTCTTTTGTCAACGCCAAAGTCGTTCATGGCTGTCACCGCCAGCTCTCAAGAGTCAAGACAATCAGAATTTTTTAATGCATCGTAAGATATACCCTTACGTTTTTTATAGATAGATAAATTAGTATCCGACACAAATATTGACGTAATGATATCAATGCCATTAATTAAAATTAAAGTCATACGTCTATGATAATTTAATTATTTTTATTTTTGTTTTTTCGTTGGATATTTATGCTGCATAAGGATGAGTTTCAAACTTCTGATAATGATTGATTTCCTGTAGTAAATATTTGAGAGTTTACTAACAAGTGATAAATGTTTAAAACATATTAGAATAATAAAAGTGCTACAATCCTATTGACTTTAGTTAATTAACTATTATTCGGACGAAATGTTTTTATCATGGTGTTTCATATCTTGAGTATATCATTTTTTTTTTAAATCTAGAGTATCAAATAAAGTAATTAGGTGAGAGATTTAAATTGTAATTGAATTTAATTCATTTTCCTTGCTTTGAATATTCTCGTACTACCTTAGTTGGGATCGATCATAATATTCCTTAAATATATTTCTTCTCGTTGTCTGTGTTAATTACACCGTGAGTAGGATGCAAACGGAAGAAAAAGAAGTAAAAGTAAGAAATAATTAATTAAAAAAAAAAACCCAAAATAAATAATACTCCTATTTCTTAATAGGCATCTCATGTTTCAAGCTACATGACATTTACCTTTTGGTTTTTATATAGATTAAAGGCAGACTCTTACAAAAATAGTCAACAACTATTTCATATATATATATATATATATATATATATATATATATATATATATATATAATAGCAACTATTTCAGCCTTTTGACGTGAGCATTTGAATATTCCAAGTTCAACGATAGACAATAGTATTATAATTTTAAGAGAATGGTTTTTTTTTTTATATAAAAAAATATAAAGACCGTTACATATAAAGTAAAAAAAAGTGTATAAGAAGAATCCTTATACCCAGTCTTATTAGTTATTCTTACATATGCAAAACGGTAATTTTCAGATTTAAACACGTAAGAATTACAATTATTTAATATTTAACTAACGAATGTTTTGAAACATATTTTCTCTTTTTTTTTTTAACAATATTCATACACTAAAGTTTTATTTTTTTAAACTCTAATTTTTATATTTATCTCACACTCTTTTATTTTTTTTTCTCACTTTCTCATCAAAGTTATTTATTACATATAATTAGAAGTGTAAATAAATCAGACTAGGTCAAGCTTGATTAGGCCTGACTTTGGCCTGCTTTAAAATATAAAATTTGGTCTGACCTATTTATCTGTCTTATGTTTTTTTTTTTAAGACTTGATCCGACCTATTTAAAAGTCTAGTTAGGCCTACGAGCCTATTAAAAAATTTATTTTTAATAGGAAATTTAATTTTACAAAACACTTTAAATCAATTTAGGAAAGTTAAAGAAATAATTTTTAAACAAAAAATGTCTCAACATCTTACTTATATTTCCAAATAAATGATAATTATTTTATGAGATTTTCAAGATGATTTTTTGAAGTAATTGATCTTCTACCTTCATAATAAAGAAAAATATTTTTTGAAAAATAAATATATTACTTTTAAGTTTTAATATATATATATATATATATATATATATATATATATTCTATTAAATAGGTCAACCTGATAAATCTAACATACTTTTTTTAAAGTTTGAGTCTGACATTTTTATTTAAATAGACTTTTTAAAAAAAACTTAAACTGACATTTATAATAAACAAATTAGGCCAGGTGATACCTTAGGCTAAGTCAGACCTTAAATAACTATATCAAAAGTTCCTAATAGACAGTTTGACCCCATTTCATCTCTATTTAGCATGTCTCATTTTAGGTGTGAAAAAAATCTTTTTTTCAAAAGAAAATCTTATTTCTTCTTTTTTTCCATAAAAAAATGGATAAATAGTATTAGTGTACTTCACACTATCATCTCCTTTTAATATCCAAAGTGTCATTTACTCTCTCATTGTTTTGTTCAAAGTTATATAGTGATAATTTTAATTTTAATATTATGAGTTTATCATCTACACGAAAAGATAAACTGTCAAATTCTATAATACAACAGAAAAACTAAAGTATAAATTGTCCCAAGTGTATGAATAATGTAAGAAAAATTATCTATAAAATGTAAGATAACTTTCCCTCGGAGAAATGATAGATGCACACTCAAAAAAGTGAAATGAGTTTTTTAAGAAAAAAAAAAAATCTAAACTAAGCCATTTTATATAGGAGTTCAAGAAATTCATTTATTCCCCCCTTTTCCTCGAGTTGCAAAATATTGTATGCTTGAATCCTGTTGAGCCGATTAAATCATTCTCTATATAAAAACAGTACTTTGACAACTAATAAATATAAGCTGGCCGGAAAATTAAAGACAACTAACATAACATCCCAAATTTCCAATCCAACAACCAAAGAAATTGATTGATATCCGCATTTTAAACCACCAACGATGCTAAAGTGGTTTATCTGCAACGAACCCCTCCTATAATTTTTACAGATTATGGACATGTAGGTGATCTTTCCTATGTCGTCAGTGTGTTCTTACATTTTGGGATGCACCCAACATGGGGCTTGAATCCCAGCTATTGCCTCGTGTATCTGCATCATGTTGAGGTGGGATATACAAAGATACAGCCTGAAGCTCAGCAGATTGCACATGATGAATCTCATTATTGACAGTTGAGGGCTGAGCACCAATACGAGATTCAGCCAACATCTGGAAATATGCATGAGGTCCCCAACCTACATATTCACACATACGAAAGTTATGATTGGATATTTTCATCAAAACCAGAACTAAACCGTAATTTTAAAAAACCCAAAAGCAACTTAATGTGCTAATAGATGACAGTCTTAGCATAGGTCAATATGTAACTAGAGTTAGTTTAGTTGGTTAATTCAACATGATTGTTATGTAATTAGAATTAGCTTAGTTAGTTGCAAGTAATTCTTGTAACTAACTATATAACCAACTGTAATAATCAACTCTTGTAAGCTAATTCATTCTATGCTAATCATGGCTTCCTATACTCTTTTTTTCTTTCTAGCTTCGTCTACAAGCTTTCTCTGCAAGTTTCATCTTTATCCATGGAAGGCACGTGCTCTATGAGACAGAGAAGTATAGGAGCATGCACAAATATATCAATCTACAGCACAGTCAGTCAAAACCTGATACAGGAGAAAGTTCTGCAATTACAAACTTTGAAAACTGATAGAATTTGGAAAGAGAAGTGTGTTGGAGTACAAGTGTGAATTAAAATCCCACATCGGATAGAAATAGAAAAGTTACTCTCAAAAGTACGTTTGCACATCAAAATTGTTCTTTGAAACTCGATTTGAAGAAATAAGACTTGGGTTGTTTTTTCAAGCTCAAGTTTAATCCAAACAGATTAAACTTAAATTTACAAACTTTGATCCAAACATACACTAAACATGACAAACTTGTACGAGGGATTTGTTGCATATTGAATAGTTAAGTAAATTCAGAGTATTATAAGTAAAATATACGTGTTTTCTAGATTTAGATTAGACCCAGATATTTTGATCAAGCCTGAGCCTGGCTAAATGTCGAAAATGAGTATGGCCTCAAATTTCAGATGCAGCTAGGCTGATTTGAACTTGGACGGGATTCAAAGCAAATTATCACATCAACAATATTAACACATACTAAAAATAAATGATTGAAGTAAAAATTCATAGTTATACCATCTACGTCATATGGAGGTGGAAAGAATTGTAAGTAACAAAACGAAGCAATTGTCATCCCTGGTAAAAGAAATTCGTATCAGAAACTTTTCAAAAGGGTTTATTGAAATATATAATGAATCTGGCTTCGAGAAACAAACCTATAAGAGCTCCAGCAAACACATCTTGCCAATGATGCCAGTAATCATCAACACGAGAGACAGCAATCATAGCTGCCACGAGGATTGGTAAGAAAACAAGACAGAGCTTTGCAACATGCCCCCTGCGGTCAAATGCCCTAAGTTTTCCAGATAGATACCAAGCAAGATAAACAAGACCAGCAAAGGACCCTGGATACAAAATAATTGAATCTTTCTGAGCTTATATTGTGGTAATTAATATAGCTAGTGGTAAATTACAAAATGAGAAAAAGACAAGAAAAAGATCATTCCCAAGACACTGATGACTAAAAAATGCATATGCTACCCCAAGCATATTTTTGCCATGAAAGAAAGCAAATTCAAAAGGTTGAGAAACTAAGGTGGTAACTGGTCTATTTTTTGTTTTCACTTACATTTGATATATTTTACTAATAATTATAAAAATGTCACATTTTTACTTTATTTCCTGTTTACAAAAAATTGCAAAGGAAATGGTGAAAAACAACAAAATCTTTTTACCATTTCCTTTCCAACATCTTGGAAACAAGAAACTATTCGAAATCAAAGTAGCACTTTTTGCAATATCAATGAAAACAAAAATGTTTAATCAATCAAACTATAACGCAGTAGAATTCTTGGTTCATTTTCTTTAACAAAGTCATAATTTTGTAGTCATTTTCTGAAAACGACTACAAAAATGAAACCAAACACCACCTAAACATTTCAAAACACACCAAACACCTCAACCTTCTGAAACTAATATGAATAGAGATGGCCTTAGAAAATTCTTAATTTATTTTCGCTTTATTTGAAACCTATGAAGCACGGATACGCTCAAAAAAAAAAAATTCAACGTATCAGACACACGTCCGATACAGATACGTATGTGATACGGCATTCTACGTATCAAATTTTCAAAAACGAAAACGAAAACGAAGCTTGGCTCTGTGCTTCCTCTTCAATTTTGTGCTCTGTTCTTCCTCCTCCGCCGTCACTGCTCCTCCTCCACCGTCGTTCGCCATCGGCCGTCGCTGGGAAACCCCCAAAGTCGCTGCCCCTTCCTCCTCCACCATCAGCTTCATACTCAGACAAGGTTTGTGACCTCCTTCTCTTTTGTTCGACCTCGTTTCTGCTCCTTCCTCCTCCGCCGTCAGCTTCACGCTCGGACAAGGTTTGTGACCTCCTTCTCTTTTGTTCGACCTCGTTTCTGCTCCTTCCTCCTCCGCCATCAGCTTCACACTTTTCTTTTTTTTTTCATTTAAGAGCTGATTCCTAAATGAGTGTCATTTATAAGGACCAAATGATTATTTTTTTCATTAACATAATCTTTTAATAATCCATTGCAATGCTATGCAGTTCAATTAAATCCTTTCAGGCAGCCCATCTTTTAATTAATATGAAATACACTCTATATACAAAAAAAATATTATTTAATACTAGGATGTATCGGAAACATATCGAAATATTAGTATTTTTGAAGTAACGTATCGACGTCCCGTATTAGGAACGTATCGAAAACACCGTGCCGGTATCGGTGCTTCATAGTTTGAAACTAACATCAGTCATCAAAAACAATTTCTGAGCTTGTAATTCTATTATAATTATAATCTACAAGAAATTCATCCTGCACATACTGTAAGTGTAAGATTGTCAGTTGTCACTTACATAGATATCTGGAATCAACAAGACCACCCAAAGGAATGTCACAGAACCTGAGATTGTAAAGAGTACTTACAAGAGGTATGTCCACTGGGGAAACTTTTGTGCCCCTCCTTAATAACTCCCTTATCTCCAGTACACAGAACATTACTTGTTACTGGATCAAACACCTAAACATGTCATGCACCAATGGGGCATTTATTGAGCAGTTAACTACATAAAAGCAGTACGTATCACATGGTAAAGATATTAACAAGACGATCTTGGCAGTCCATAAAATTGAAAACTCACCCCTTTTCCATCAGGGAAACAACGCCAGAAGAAGTCTGGCCTTGGCCGTCCAACAGCATCCTTGATAGCATCAGTCATCACCGCAGTAATGAGTACAGAAAATAGAAGGCCTGGTGCATTTAGCAATAGGTTTCAGTATTCCAATGTGATAAGAAGGACAGAGAAAACCTTCCAAGGTTCAGAAATTTACCCAGTATAGCATGGTGGAGGTCGTAGACATCCTTACGAATGAAATAGTAAACCAGAAAAACAGCCAGTGGTAACAATATTGCTATTATCTGTTCAGGAATTGCGGTACAAAAATTTATATCTTGAATATTAACAAACTCAAGGATAAACATAACATAAAATCTCAGTAATGGAATAAATTTCTTTGCAGACACAATCCAAGGAAGCTAAATATACCGGAACAGCCCAAAAGGGAATTGTATTAGCTTTCAATGGGTATCTAAGGTCTGTCATCATCCCCTCTCCAACAAAACGGTGAAATGGCTGTATTATATTCAAGACAGCATCGATGATCACAAGAAGCAAAAGAATCAACCAGTCATGCATATGTGTCCTTGCCACTCTAGTTCCATGTGATCTGATAGTATGCATACCCAACTGAATTTCTGGCATTTTTTTGCTGCAAACAACACATAGGAAGGTTAGCAGGACTTATGTTAAAAATTAAAGTACCAAAAGGAAGGACAGCAAGCAAAAAAACACGAGTATAGTGACAACTGA
This sequence comes from Glycine tomentella, assembly GCA_007407185.1. Lineage (NCBI taxonomy): Eukaryota > Viridiplantae > Streptophyta > Magnoliopsida > Fabales > Fabaceae > Glycine > Glycine tomentella. The sequence continues at coordinate 192,285 of PYAF01002933.1, read as the reverse complement.
AAAATATATCCTATAGATATTTTATGGCTTTCATGCAGTAGTGCCTTGGCCCAATGCGAAACAAAACTCTCAACCCAAATACTCTGCAATCTGCAAAGTTATGTAATTTAGCGGCTGAAGATTTTTTCTAAAATGCTCGCCCCATTGGGCCCCATTTTTTAAGGCTAAGTCATGTCTGCTGAAGGTCGCAGGACATCTCAATTTCGGAGTGACAATTTCATTTGAGTGTCTGTGAAACCAGGGATGATTATGATGTGTAGTGAAGGTATTGCTCTATCTTTCCATAACATGTGATAAATAAGTAATCACGGGACAGGGATTGCCTGTGCAGTCAGTTTTGACACAGTTAATCTTGCAGTAGTTATCCAGTGGCTGAAATTTTTTTCTTATATTTATTAATGTGTCAAAGGAAACTAATTCAGTTGGTTAAGCAAGGTAGGGTGTGTGAAAGATTGTAAATCACCTGACAAGTTTTGTAAAAATTAAAAGGAAAAAAAGTTAAAGGTCGACAATTTTTGTTCTCTCTCACTACAGAGAATCCTCAACCGTAATAATGCATCCCGGCTATTGCCTTTATTGTTATGTCCTAGGATCTTACTACGTGTACTGTTTCAGTAATGTACTATTTCATCAGAGATTTCAGTTTTAAATTAATGGAGGCGATTTGATCATGCATGTGTCGGTAGCTTATTTGTGGTTTGTTTCCCACAAGAATAAAGTACGTGTCTGTACTCTGTCTAACGTTCCAACAGGTAGGATATAAAACTGGATTCAATCCTATGAGCCTTGAGTTATATAGCCTTAGAGGTAAGATATACAATCCATCCTTGATATACCACAAAAAAAAAAAAAGCAGAGAGGTTCATACTTATCTAGTTATTTTATACCTCCTGAAGGGTAACACCTCAACAAATCTGATATATTAGATTATTTGCCACACAAGATATGCATGCATAATTTCTTAGCTCCTCAAATATCTCTCATCCCACAAATATCTGAACAACACACATTTAAGTAATAAAGTTCACTCTGCCCTACCACATTTTCATTTCTTATTTCTTAAAAAAAAGGCTACACGCTCTTCATCACCGAAAGAACTTGGAAGTGTTAGTTAGGTCACAGCAACAAAATATCAACACTGAAGCCAAAAAATTAAAATGAAAAAATAAATAAAAAACACTTCGCAATTCTCGCAGTAACAAACATATAGTTACATCTCTGGCAAGGGTTTCTTCATCTTCCTATTTTTTTTTTCCTTCAAAAGATTACATAGACGGAAAATCAAGCGCTTCTCATACTACGGCCACAATTATTACTTCAAACTTTAACAAAATCAAATCGAACTCGGATAATTAAATCGTTGATTGAAGACGGTGACTAGTAACTTCTTCTCTTTTTTTTGTCACACGCCGTCGTTTCAAGAATTAAACGGATTTTCGAACTCCGGATACTCAATCCATCACGGTTTTGACTTGGAACAGAAAATAAAGAAAGAAATAGAAAATGCGAAGGATAGTAGAGAAAGACGCACAGAGAGTGAAACGCGTTAAGAACGAAGAAGAAGAACGATGCGATGTGGTAGAGAGAGAAAGAGGAATGAACGCACCTGCAACGGCACGTGCACGAGATTCGAGGTAGCGGAAGGAGAAAGAAGACGGAGTGGAAATGGAAATGAAAAATGGAATCAGGATTCGTGTCTGTTAAGGCCGATTTCAAAATCACAAAAAGGAGAAGGCGCGTGGGATTATTAAAGGGAAACCAGTTTATTATCTTTTTCTCCCTTTCAGCAACCCTATTTATTTCAATTATTTTTAGATTCTTACTGGTTATTAATCTTTGACTCAAACTATTTGTCTTTTTGAAGAAGAAAAAGACTCATTTAAAGAGTATTGTTATTTATAATAATTTTTTTATTGAGATGTTTATGGAAACATTTAGTGTAAAATTATGAATTAAGTACTAGCTTAGTGTTTTAGAAAGAAAAGGTATTTTTATATTAAATGTAATATTTTGATAGATATTTATAATGATTTATTATTATTTTTAATCAACTAAATTATAGTTGCTCTATATATTAAATTTAATATGCAATCATAACCATGCATTTGTATGTTATCCCGTCTTGATTGATATTAATTAAGTGGAACTTATTTTACATTTATTAAAAAATAGATAGTATAACTTTTTAAAGCACATAGGATTTAGCGACAAATAAAGGTTTTTTTTTTATAAATATTAGTACTTTTTATATTCTGCAGCTATGAATATTTTAAAATGATTGGCGATTTAAAATAAATAAAAACATAAAACAATAGATCCAATTAAGGATAAAGATTGTCTAACTTTTATGTTTATAAAATTTAAATCTAAATTTTATTTTACAAATATCAATTTTTATAACTTAAACAGCTAAACCAACAAACATTTTAATACACCGTATACAAGATTAAAACTTTTTTGATTGATATTGGTAGTTAAATCTTAAATAAAATTTAAATATATAATAGTATTATTGAAAATAAGGTTGGTTAACCTTCTAGTTATAAGTGATTCTCTTTCCACAACATGGAGTTGGTAATTTGTCCTTTTGTTTTCTCAATTATGTGCTCCGTACTATGGAGGAGAAAAAAGAAAAAACAGGAGTAAACTCTAAACCGACACCCTTCAATCTACATGCATAAATAAATCAATCAATTCTTTACTGTAAAAGGTAAGCGAACCATTAAAATCTGAACATTATTAGCTTTTATTTATTATTTTGTGGTTAAATAATAATTTACTTTTGAAAAATAAATAATATAGCATACCGAAATATTATTGAACTAAAACTATCTTTGATAAAATAAATACTAGTCTTTTATTTTATCAACACTTATTTTCCATTCACACGCTTTTTTTTTTCTTTCGCTTTTGCTTTTCTTTCCTTTTGACTACTCATTCAAAATTGCATTAATGCCTCCCCATTCATAATAGATTACAAGTTATTGTGTAAGCTTGTCACATGGCAGGGTGAGGGTCTGAGGTCCTAACCAAGCCAACACTCATGTTATTTATTTTGAATTTTTCAACACCTAAATGAACCTTTTTATTTTTTGAAGAGGAACGCCTGAATGTAAATTATACAGTTATACACAGTTAATTACTTCTTCTTTTTTTTCTGTCAGTGGGTGTTGATTAGTTCAGCTACTGTATTAAGATTAGAAACCGGTTGCCAATAATTTTGTCCTAACGCGTTTGAAAATGAAAAACAAAGAAAATGACTTTTTTTTTTCTCATTCATCTTTCTTTTATCAGTACATTGTTCATTTTTTATTATAATGAGTCCTCTTCTCGTGATTTTCTTCGTTCCATTGAAGAGAGAAAAATTCGTATGCAAGTTTCATAAACTTTTTCTTCTTCTATTTTTGCATTTCTGATTAATTTCATACGGTAGAATGTCTATTTTTTTTAAAATGATTATTTTTGTCAAATTTTTATATACCTCACTTTTCATAGTTAGAAAGAGACCCTCTTTTCCCCCGATAATTCCTGATTTTTTAATTTTAACATATAGCCAAATATGATCATGAAAAGTACATGTTAACTAAGCTTATAAAAAAACAAAAAGGGCAAAAGACTGAGCTTATTGATGTTCAAAAGGAGCAAAAGATTGTTTTGTGGGCACCCTTTAGGGGTATCATAATAAAATAATAAAATGAGACATTGGAACTGTCATTTCGTTAACACTTAAGATGGATGCAATACTTTTCGACAGCTTAAACAGCAGATGTTACTTGGAGCTTTTTTATGCAAGCAAAGAGACAATGTAGCGGGAAAGAGATTCAAGGTTTCAGAAATTGAAAGGGTGAATGAGCATGAGCATCCAAAACTTCAATGTTTTTTGTTATTATTAATTAATTCAACTATTTAATAATTATTTAATTCAATTTGATTCCTTCTAAAGTTAAGTTTTTCAGGTTCCCTCCAATAATATTATTTATTGGTAATTCGGTGTCGTCGATTACATATCTTGAAATGATCGATGCTGTTATTCTATTCCTATGTACTTGGCGTGTTTGGAGAGAACTGCCAATGGAATCTGGTTGCGGATAGCGTTAGTTGCAGTGAAAATATTTCGACTTTAGATTAAGTTTATCTCCATTTGAATGTTGAAGTTATCACTTTCAATCGGATTTTCTCTAATTATTAGTTTTGATCCAAAAGTTATTAGACACAAGTATGTTTATGAAAATATTTACATTTTGTTTGGTTTGAAAAAATTAAAAAGACAAAATAAAAATAAAAAAGGAATTACATAGAAAGAAAATTATGTGAAATTTAGTAAATTTCAAATTATTTGGTGTGAAATATTGCACCAGTTTGTTTAATCTTATTTTTTAGAAATAATGTTTTTCTTAAATAAAACAAGTAATTTTATAATTTGTTGAAGTGTTTATCTAAACTGTTTTTATTTAAAATAAGTAATTTTTTATTTTTATAAAAAATAAATCATATTTTTTCTTAAAAAACACTTATTTAAAATTATTATTTTTAGTTTAAACAAGTTGGTCCTTTGACAATTAGTATTGTGAAAATAAAGATTTTGTTAGAAAAAAAAATCATTTCAGTGATTTCTATATTTTGAGGATTAATCTTGTAATTTTTTTACTATAGAAATCTCTTACTTCTAAGGAAAAAAAGAAAAGAAGGAAAGGATAATTTTTTAAATCAAATATATTTTTTGTCCTTATTTTTTTAAAAGAAATTTAGTTATAAAAATATGTCAATTGGTTATAGATCTTAAAAGATCTGTCAAAGCTTTTAGTTCCTTTGTGAACTGAATTGTAAGTGTTTTACCATATGAACTATTAATCTAACATGGCATGAAATGTGATAAGGTGTGTTTTCAATCATTGAAATATTCTCAACTTTTAATTTTAGTCCTCATAAAAGTTACACTTTAATTTAATCCTTAATTATTTTTATCTAACTTTAGATTCTTCAAAATCTCTTACTTCTTTTGTCCACTTTCACTTTCATCCTACTGACACAATCACACAATATCGCTAAAACTACTATTAGGGATTACAATTTATAAGCAAGGTTGGAAGTAGAACCATATGTGCACTGGTTTGAAAATAAATAAATGACTTGAATCTTCTTAATCATGTTTAATTATTTTGTTGATAATTACAAATTCGTGACCCACAGACACCATGCACACCCATATATATAAAAACGTTAAATGTGTCAAAGAAGTTGGTGCCAACTGAGTTAGCTAACTGCTTACATGTACGAAACTTACTGGAAGAAACGTTAAGTCGGCATATACGATCGCGCTATATCATGCCTTCCCCAGACCATCAAACACATGCCTAAGCGTGTCTTATTCAGCATTCATTATTTTACTTTTGTGATTTGTTTGATAGATTGGAGAACATTAATATTAAAGAAAAAATTATATTTTTTTAATTCACATTTTTTATTTTCTATTTTTAATTTTATTTTTTCTCTTTTATTTCATTTTTTTAATTCTTATCTTCTAAATCAAACATATATCTTTAATTTCTTGAGAGCTTGTGTGTGTGCCCCTTAGCGTGTGCGTGTCATGTAGAGATACAGTATTATAGTACATATTTTCACACTAATATTATATATATATATATATATATATATATATATATTTAGTGGATGGACTCCTTTAAAGTGTACTTTGCACTCCTCCAAAGTGCACATTACAGTTTAGTGGATAAAGTGCACATATCCAAACCTTACACTTCATATTTATTTTTAACAAATTAAAGATATATCACTGAATGAAAAAAAAAAAAAAGTTATTCCTGTGTGAAAGCATTGCACCATCGGCATTTACATTCTTATATGAAGGTCACGTCCGAAAAAAGAAAAAAGAAAAAAAAAATAGTTAACCCCAAATTTGCAACCAAATTTTCTGGGTTGAATCGAATTGGGAAATCAAGAAATTAAATTACTTCTTGATATGATGTTATAACATTTTTCTTGACTTGAATATTAAATTGAAGCTCCTTTACCAAAAACAACCCTTGATACAACAAATTGGGCTTATGAATTAGTTATCTTCATACTATAATCTACGATAATCATATTGATCATTCCTTATCTCTCAGTTATAAATCTTGATGGTCAAATGTGGAGATTTTGGCTACGTTTTATACATACATAATCGATTACTCATTAATATTGAATATTTCTAGTTTGGATTTTGAAACACATATGGAGAGGAGGAATGCAAGAAAGAGGATGTAGGTGATTTCATGTTATTTTTTTTAAAATGTGATTTACATAGACAACACTCGTGCAATGCTTTCATTCATGGAATACTTTATTGTTTTTTCTTGTTTACTTTAATGGCATCTTTTTATTTTTTTTTTATAATATTAATTTTGAAGTGAAAAGATTTGGACCGTTGAATATAATGAAAGGTCTTGACGGGTGCACTTTACCCTCTAAGTCCAATCTAATAATTTAATATCATGTTCTTCCTTTTAGCTACCTAAGTATCAATACTCATTAATTGTCATCCACTACGTTTGATATCTATTGTCATTTCTAGTGTTACATAGATAAGTTAGGATTACAATAATTTAAAGAATAAGTTTTAAAATGATTTATTTAAAATATTAGCTCATCACTGTATTTCTCATTCAGAGATTGTATACTTCTCTAAATTAATTAATTTTAAAAAAGACTAATTTAATACTTATTTTTTTATAATTAGCCAGACAGGGGTAGGCAATCCCCATTATAAGGTCGAAATGGGATCCCATATGGCCATATTCAAACAGAAAAAGAAAAAAAAAAAACTCCCATTAACGTACCATCTATTACCATAATCTAATTCAGCGGAAAGAAGCCGCCATTTTTCATCTTTTACAGTGGCCGTGCCAATAATAATAATAATAATGCATGAACAAACAGAAGCTGCACAATTTCCTAAATCTAGTGGTTGCCGTGTAGTCTGTAGAGAACCTCATAAGTATACACAAAAGTAAGGACGGAACTAGCTAGCTAGGGAGAAGATTAGTGCAAGAGAAGACTATAACTTCTGTCCCATTTCCATGGCTTCCAAGGTTGGGCTACGGTAAGAGTAAGGGGTAAAGGTATCACCATTTCTCCTTGGTTCTTGATTCGTAACCCGATCCTCCATGGCCTGCCCAACTGGTAATTCCCGATTAATGTTTGCATTCGCTCGTGATTCCTCCATTGCCCGGAAATATGCATATGGACCCCATCCTGAAATAATTTATTAAAAGCAGCTCATTACTCAAAGGAATTTTTTTCCCTACTTCATCCAAAGAAATTTTACATGGTAGAAATCAAACATGTATTCTTTTATTAAATAAATCATTCTCACTTATTATACACACAGCCAGATCTTACACCATTACACCAACATTTGTCTAGACATAAAGGAATATACTTCATATATGAAAATATATATGATGCAATGTAGTATATGAATTCTTTTTGGACGACATAAATTCTGATAAACATAAATAAATATGAAACAATTTCTGGTGGCCCAACCAGCTACGCAGCCCACCTAGCATTACCTCAAGTAGTGAACCAAATCCACCTTAAATATTTTCAGAGCGTCATGCATAGGAAAAGTTATATGCCAAATTTAATTAAACTGTTCCAATACAACCAATTTCCACCTGACCTGGCTTTTTGTCCGGTAAAATCTGCTCTTGTTCTCAAATGAAATAATAATTTGGTGGTAAAAAGAGAATTAGTAACATATTTTTCAATATATTATTTTTATTACATTTTTAATTATTAAATGAAATTTATATGAGAATATATAAAATTTATGAGTGATACTCACTACATTAAAAATAAGATTTACATTATTTCATAATTTAATAAAATTTAACTAACAATAAGGGTTGGGTAATATAACTAATACTTCTATTGGAGAAAATAGTGCATAATTACAAAGAATTTGAGTTTATGAGAAACTAGATATTGATATAATAGTCAAATACCCTTTACCATAAACATGTGACATGTATTATTTTCCTATAATATTTTAAAATTATATACTTATTAAGTTATTTAAAGGATAAATTTTACCCAACTTAATCTAAGGATGCTTAAGCTGGTTTATTACATCTCTCTATCATAATATTAAGTCCATTAGACTATTTAAAGATGTGTTTTGGATTTATTATAAAACAGACTTTTAAGTAAGAAAAAAAAACAAATCAGGCCATAAAAAAAATCTATATGAACAATGAAGTACACAGATCAGATTGAGATTTTAAATTTAAGAAACAAATTACCTCAAACTTTATAAGTTTAATTTAATCCAACTTATATTTATCCCTAATTGTAAAGTACAATCTTTAAATACGCATATATAGAAAGTAAGAGGGCACATTTAAATTTAATATGTAAATAGTCATATATGTTATATATAGGTAGAGCTTCAGAAGAAATCAAAACATTAATATTCCATTCCATCAATGATTGTTTTGCAAAATCAAAACCTTGGATAAATCAAGATATAAACATTTTACTTGCTGCTGGTGATAGTAATAAAAGAGACAAGGGTGTTACCTTCATCATTATAGGGCGCAGGGAAGAACTGCATATAACAAAAGGTTGCCACTACAAGCCCTGGAAGAAACATACAGTATAAGATGAGTTTCACCTTTATTTATTTTTTGCAAAATCAGTTTTGATAGTTCTCGGCTGTGGGCCGGATCCTTTTACTACATTTTGAAGTAAATAAAAACAAACCTAGAATGCCTCCGGCAAACACATCTTGCCAATGGTGCCAATAGTCATCCACTCGAGAGATTGCAACTAGGCAAGCAACAAGTAGAGGAAGAAACACAATGCATAATTTTGCCACGTGCCCTTTGCGATCAAAAGCTTTAATCTTCCCCGATAGGTACAGAGACAGAAAACCTAGACCTGCAAAGGACCCTACAGAACAAAATTTATCAAAGGTCTATCCATAAACCATTTTCTGACAAATGAGCTAGTATAAGGATGAATAAATTAATATCAAATCCGGATTAGATTTTCACATTTCACCACAATAAAATTTAGCATTAAACTTGGAAATAATTCATTTCAGTATCTGATAAATGCTCCCACTAAAGCAAGCATGAAAAGAAGGGAACCACAACAACAGAAATAGATAGAGAAAACTTGGGTACACTTAGGTAGATGCTTGATGTTATTCTGTAATCAAAATTAGTAGATTTTTATCTCGAAAACCGGCATTGTCTTTCAGTATTGACTTTTACTATGTGAATTGTCAAAGTAAAGTTTTAACTTTTAACTAAAATAAAACAAGTAAGCTATTGAATTTTTAAGTTCTGTATATACTATAATTGTTGCTCACATGATGTATGGCCGCTTGGGAAACTCTTGTGTCCTTCTTTTATATCGCTAGCATTTCCATGACATACCACACCTCCCCATCTATCATAATTCTGTAAGGTTAATCAAAGAGAAAACGATTAATAATGAGCATTTATCCATCTGTATAAAATGACAGGTATACTTTTCTAGAAACATCTGACAACTCTTATCCACATCACAGACAAAAACATCGTGTTATGACAATTAGAAAAAGAAAAACCAAGAATAATTGAAGAAACACAAAAGTGGATCTAGAATATTTTGATCCAAGGGTCTTATTATAGCTCTTGTGGAACCCGAATACATCACTTAGCAGTATAGCACAAGCAGCTGAAGGAACAGAAACAGAATCCCCTGCTGTTGGTTTTTGAGTTGTGCAGTTATAAATCCAAGGGTCCAAAATTGTTAAAACATTTTTTCATTTTAAAATAAAAGTTGATTTTCAATGCTTAAAATCGGTGCATTATTTTTATAACTGAAATTCCTTATTCCAAGAGTAAAAAAAAAAACATTTTGGATAAGACTATTTCACACGTGTCTAAAAGTACTACTGAAGTGAAGTAGTTTTGTACTGGATTTAATTTTTAAAAAATAGATAAAAAAAATTAACCATGAGATTGAATATTCTTTTTACGGAAGTAGGTATTTGTTACTACTTTTCTCTTAAAAAGGAAAAGATAATCTATTTTCCCAAAACTAATATTAAATGCTTTGAAGAATGTATAAAGAACGAAGGATAAAGTTGGAAAAGAAAAGCTACCAATATTTCTGAGCATTAAACATGTCCCAACAAAGGATGAGATAAGATGGAGCGAGGAGAAATTAAGACCATTATAGAGTATATACTCCAAGTCCAGGTCACAGTATGTGCTGTTTTGGACAGAGAAGTATAAGGAGTTTTATTGATACTCATTAATCTTTCTCTTACTAGATCGGTCCATTTTGATGATACAATAGTATGTTTAATCACAATTTAGATCGGTCCATTTGATGATACAATAGTATGTTTAATCACAATTTCATTGTAGCCAGGAATCAAGTCTCAATCATTCATTAAAAACCATTTATGCCACTAATTTTTGGTGTTTTTATTATGACTTTTAGCACATCATTTTTGTAACTTTTAATATAAAAAAAAAACCAATATTTATTAAAACCTCAATCATTTATTGAAAGTTATAAAATACATAATAAAAAAAAGTTATAAAATACGCTTTTGTTCATCTATCTATACAAATTTCAAAGCACAGAAATAACAAAGTCATTATCTAACATTAAAACAAAAACACTTTAACGAACTCTGTTTCAATAGACATATAAACAGTCACTGAGGATAGAGTCATAAAAACAGCAATGAAGACTTGATTGTTATGTGAAATGTTAACAGATTTTTTTTCTTGATTAAACAATTTAAAATATTTTTTATAAAGAAATAAAATATTTAATGCTATTAATATATTTTTTTATCGTAATTTTCAATAAAAGCTTTGTTTTTACCAAAACAACACATAACAAGAACCTGTAGTGTAGTGTACATTGACAAATTATACAGTGGCACTTAATTTGCCTACCTCTACCCCATCGGGGAAACAACGCCAATAGAAGTCTGGGCGAGGCCGGCCAACTGCATTTTTTATTGCATCGGTGAAGACCCCAGTTATCAGAACAGCAAATAACAAACCTGCTAGCAATGAAGCACATTAAAACCAATTCACCAATTTCTCAACTAAATACACACGGACATGCGTTTGTTAACCTTCAGAATTTCACGTTTTAGCAAGTTATATATTTTTATTTTCAACAAAACTACCAAAATCTATCTTAATGAAATAGCTTTACTCCAATAATATGAACTCTAATAGTTTTCTTTAATAATGTAAGATTATCAAATTCAAAATATGAACTCTGTTTGTTTCCCTTCATTAATGTAAATTCAAAAAATTTAACTATCAAATGTTGGCCTAATATTTAAATGACTAAAATACTCTTCACATCATAGATGTGCCAAAGGCAAAATGTTACCTAGAACACTGTGGTGCAAATCATAAACATCTCTCCTGCGCATATAGAAGATAAGGAAAATGGCCATTGGCAACAAAACCGCATATAACTGATCATTAGAACAAAAAGAAGAAAAAAATAATTACAATTACTTGCATCGTATAAAAAACAAGCCGTTAGCTCATAAAGAAGACGTGGAGAAGCAAACAAAGTAAGCGCCTCTCAATTTTTCTATCATATATTTGAACAAATTTCCCAAGAACATGACAAAAAGATGTACATATTTTATAACAATACAATTAAATAATTGAATGTTGAGCAGGTATAAAAAATGATACCAGAAGCAAACAAAAAGATCCCTTAGACTAGGAAGCAACCTAGAGAACTTTAAATTAGAGTTATGCATAACACTTACAGGAACAGCCCATACGGGCACCGTGTTTTCTTTCATAGGATATTTAAGGTCCTCCATCATGTCCCTTCCCACAAAGCGTTTAAATGGATGAATGACGAAAAGGACAATCTCTATCACTATGAGAAGCAGCAATATAAGCCAATCACGAACGTGTTTTCTTGCAAGTGATGCTCCATGGGACTTGATTGTGTGAGCCGAGGGATCAACCTGCTGCCTCATCCCTCCCTGTCCCTGCCGTAATAAACAATCAAGGAAACGTCTAACTAAATGTCTAAATTCAGAGGGTAAAATTGAGAACCAAATTGGTACTATATATCTATAATATTTATTCCATTTGGTGTAATCTTTTTTTTTTTATCATTTTTATTCTCAATTATAAATTATTACAACATTTATTTTAACTTTCAAGGATAGTTACATATTTAAAACACAACTACTTTATTTAATGTCATCTTTGTTCTGGTGATTTTTATCCTCAAATATTATAAACTACTATAACATTTATTTTAACTTACAAGAACATTAATATCTTTAAAAAAACAAGTTACACCAAACTATATATATATATATATATAGCTGAGTTTTTTAATTAAAAAAAAAGACAAATATTAATTATTAAAAATATTAGTTTTATTAACAGAAGAATCCAACTTGTGACTTTTTCCCATTTTCTCATTCTTTAACCATTCATCCTACCTTATAAGTCTATACATATACTCTAATTGACAAGGCAGGAGTACATAATTACCACTTGGAATTGAAACATTTCCAGCCACGCCACATGTTTGGTTTTTTCAAACTTATCATATGGGGTCCCCAATAGGGAGAGTACAAATCTGGCTGGCAAATATCATGGTTTTAAATTATGGGTTCACAATCATAATGACCACTACAACGATAAGGTTTTCAAAAATTGCAATTCATTTGTCTATAATTTTATATCAAGGTTTTTGAAGTCAACATAGACCTTGCAAAAAACAAATTCTCAAATGGCTTTGAGAAACAAAAAATTTGGTGAATGTATTAATAGATTGAAAATGAGTAATGCAACACAAAATTTACCAGAATTTTTATAAAAAAATAAAAAAATGAAATGCTACAGTGTGAGATGAAGAATTTATAAAATTGACAAAAAAAATGATGAAATTCTGAATTTTATTCTTCTGTGGACATTTTATTTGATTTTCAGAGTATGCTCTGCCGGTCTCATCTCATTCGATTTTACTAATAGACTAATATCTTTTTCGTTTCAGTAATTTGTGGATGAAAAATAAACAAATAAACAGAGTGCTACTACCACTACACAGGAGAAAAGGAAATGATAGAAAGCGGAATCAGAGAGAAGTTTAATTAAGAAGTACCTGAAACGGTAGCAAAAATCTTCCGAATGAAAAGAAATTAACATTCGACTCCATGGTAGAGAAGCAGAGAATTTGCAGTCTCTAAACTGTGATCATCATGATGCACACACAGAAATGAAAGAAAGTATGAAATTGAGGCAATAATGGTGAGAGGATAGATATAGAGAAAGTGAGAAGTCTTACCCCAAACAGAAACGCGGAAAATAAAATATAAATGGGAGTGTGTAGGTGGACAAATATCAACTTCCTCTGTCTGTTGTGTTGTTACCTTTTTAAAAGTCTCCAATTCTTAGAATGAGAGAAAAATATTTTATCTGAAAAATATTATACGATAATAAAACTGTTGTGATTGTGAAGAAGAAAACAGAATCAACTCAACTCTCCGCTTTGAAATGAAATGGTTTGGCGCGGGGCCAGATGGAGCGGTTCGTGCTTCAACCAATTCTAGATCCGTTAACCAACTCCTATTTCTTTTCTCTAAAAAAAAAAATATGAACATTTTAATAAATTTAATTAAAAATACTGACTATAATATTTTTTACACTTCAATATATAAAATAAAAAAATACACTTTTATTCTATCGTTTGTCGTGTATGTACACACTAAGGGGCATTTGTTAGGGAGAGGTTTTTTTTAATATATGGAGTCATGAATTTTGGAAATAAATAAAATATATGTTGAGTTGATCATTATCAATATTTAGATAAATTTTTTGAAAAGCAAAAAGTTACGTTATATTTTTATTAATTATCTTAATTTAATAAAAGTAAGATGATATTTTTTACTTTTTTTACTATACTAAAAGAAAAATTAACTTAAAAAGTAAGATTCTCACATCTCTCATATAAGAAAATTTTTGTGAAAAATTAATTAAAAAACATTTCTAAAAAATAACATTTACAAAACAATGTTATTTCTTAAAAATAGATACCAACCATAAAAAGAAACTAGAATTTCTAACCTAAAATTCTCGCGAAAAAGTTATTTCCAATATATGTTAATATTTAATACTATTGACTTAT
>PYAF01002933.1:103908-160295 GCA_007407185.1 Glycine tomentella | reverse complement strand
TTTTACCTAATAATTCTTCAAACATATTTTGAAATATTTAATTTAGAATATGAAAAATGTTATATTCTCTCTCTGTTTTATAAATATTTCTATTACTATATAAAAAAAGTAATAAGTTAAAAGGTAAACATATTTATTATATTAAAAACATTAAATATATTATATATTTATTATATAAATAAAATAAAAAATTAGTGAAAAAATATTGTAAAAGAGTTTAAAATGATTCGTAGGCATACTGTACATTTAAAAAGCTGTGTGAACAGTATTTTAAAAGTTAACAATGCGTAGTTATTTGAAAAGTAAAACTATTGTTATAATTTTTTAAGAGTTAGATTTTCATGTATTATTGGTGTAAATATTTTTAAATTATTTTTAAGTATAACTTTCAAAATAATTATATATGATAGATAAATTTAATATATATATATATAAATAACAAATAATACATTTATTTAATAATTAAAAGAATAAAGAATGTTGTAAAAGAAGTTGAAAATTGAAATGTAAAATAAGAGGCTGAAGGAAAGGGATAGACATATAAAATAAAAATATTAATAAATATTAGAATAATTAGTGTTTCACAGAAAAATGAATATCTATGAAATAAAATTGACATATTGAGTATTTTAGCTAATGTTGGTGTTGGTTTTGAGTCAATAGAAATACACTACTACAAAGGCATGATCCAAGGAAGATTATTAAAGATATATAAAGATGGTTGTATAACCATATTTATAATGATCATCGTTGAAAGTCATAACTTTTGACGATGATTCTAAAATCATCTTTGTAGATTAAAATTTCTAAATCAGTCTTTAGAAGAATTGTCTTAAAATATGATTTGTAAAATAAAAAATAAATAAATAAGTATTTCTAAGACAATTTTATAAAAAAACTACCTTAAAAACATGTTTTTTAAAATAAAAAAATGATAAATATTTCTAATATGATTGTTAAGAAAAACCGTCTTAAAATATGATATTCTAAAACAATTTTTCCTATAACCATCTTAGAATAATATTTAAAAAAAAAATAAAGAACATATTTCTAAGATGATTTTTAATAAAAATTGTCTTAGAATGTAATATTTTAAGACAATTTTCTTTAGAATTGCCTTAGAAAATAATTTTTTAAATAAATAAAAAATTCTAAAACAACTTAAAAGCGTCTTAGAACATAAATTTTCTAAGACTTATTAAAAAGTCTTTTTTTAAAAAATAATGAATTATTAGTTGCGCTGGGCTCAATCCATATTTTCATTATCCATGGAAATATTTCTTTCTCATGCATCTAATAAGCTTCCAATCGAGAATGAAAAAATTGATTCAACAATTTAGATCACAAATGACAAAACCAGAACTCAAACAATGCTTTGACGGTTACAATACAACATGTAGAGTGGCATCTGGGAAACGCTAACAATATTATTGTGGAAGCGGTTGACGTGTGTGCTCTCTCTCAGTTTGCAAGCACACCCAATCCTAGTGAGTAGTGAGGCGTCAGGTGAAAACGTTACTGTGGCAGTTGTCGGCGTCACTTTACAGCGTTGCAGCTTATGGGCGCCGTTTACCCCCACGCGCCTTCTATGCTAAGGTTGATGCGCGTGGAAGCTACTTATGGCCTTGTAACGCCGTAACCCCGTTACTCTCATCTCATCCTCGTATATTTGTATCTTTCCGTTCTTTCGTATCGTATTATATCCGTTTTAACATAAAAACGGTATTACGTGGTTACGTTACGTCAGCTCGATATTTTTTGTTCTAGTTACCACCCCCACTTGCGGCTACGCACCAAATTTGTTTAATTATGGTTTAGGCCTAAGGTTCCAGTGCAGTAAGGTAAAAAAACGACCTACTCAGAACCAAATATGCTAACTATTTATGCCTATACCACCTTACCATTTTTATTTTTACTAATCTAATTTATGCTATTACCATTTAACCGTATTCATTCTATTTAGCCTCATATATAATTTGTTTTTATACTCAGTTATAACATCTTGTTCTATATGTTCTCCAGAACACAAATGTATAACACCGAAGTGCTACGTGTTTGATGTTGGATCACTCTAACTCTGCAAGTCCAAGGATATCAATGGGGGATGATACCTTGAAGCAGAAGATCACAGAGATACACCAATGGGAGTGGGATGTGTGCTCTGTGTAATTGAAAGAGATAGAGCTAGAGTGTGTACCTTTCACCAATGAATATCATATATTTATAGATGCAATACCTGACCGTTGGCTAGTTACAACGTGCACGAACGGTTTCCTACATTTCCGGCTTCCATCTGCACGTCCATAACTGCTAGGTTGGACTAGGTCTTGGCCCATGTTCGTTAAGTCTCAATAACATATCCTAACAAATTGGGCCCTAACGCAAGCCCAATTACCACTCCAGAAGACATCTTAAACCGTTTAGTTATCTCTATTTTTCTTTAAGTACGTTTGATTATGAGGAGAGAAGAAAGTAAAATAAAACTATGTACGAAATAGAATAAAAAATAAGTGATTTGGTTGAAAAAAGTAAAGAAGAAAAGAAGACAAATATTTAAATTTATAAGAAAAAGTAGAATAAATATTAATATTAAACAAAAATATATTTTGATCCTTTATTAAAACTTTCTATCCATCATAACTCATAAGGAGTGTGAAAAGGGCATCACCGGTAAGTTTCATGAACAATCTGATTTTCTTCTCCCATCCGCTCATTGGGAGAGGATAAAAAAAACACGTGGATCCCACGATTTTTTCTTAAATAATTTCTGCATAAATCTATTCAACCAAATCACCACAATGTTTGAATTTCTCCTCTCTTATGTGCCTTTCTTCCTCTCCTCACATATTTGACCGCAATCAAATTGTCGTTAAATGTTAATTTTTGGGAAAATAATATTTTTATTGATCATTTTGTAAATTTTTAGAATATTAATTATTATTTTGTTAATTGTAATTTTATCTCTACTTTTTTTCCTCTCTTCTCATGAAATTAAAGAGAGCAAAAACAAGAATAATTAATGACAAAAATTAATTAATAAAACCAACAAATGATAAAATAGTACATCTGGAAAAAATAATAAAATAGTATATTTTATTAATGTTAAACGTATTTTAAAAATACAAAAATAGAATGAATTTAATACTATTAATTAATTTCTTTAATTCCTAAAAATTAATTAATTGAGTCTTATAAAAAATTCAAGAAATAATATTTTAAATTTTGAAATGATAGATACTTTTTTATCTACAAATTTAATTATTAATTATTAATTTTTTATTAGTGTAAACATTCTAATCCACGATCTCTTCGCTTTCTCTTTTTTTCTTCCTTCATTAAACCAACCTTGTAACACCTTCAAATGATAAATAAATAAAATTATCTTTTAAGTAAACATAAATAATAGATAGAAAATGTCAAAAAAATATTAAGAACATTAATGATGATTTAGTCCCCCTGTCCCCGATGTACAAAATGATCATAATATTTAAAATTTTATTTGAGGAATATTAAAGTTTGATTATTTATAGAAATAATTTTTTTTATCATACTTTATTTATGTTTTGTTTAAATTTTAAATCAGTAAAAAAATCTCTTTTATTTTATGAATGATAAAGTTAAAAAAATATATTTAAATTTAGATAAAGTTAGACAAAGTTACTTGATTTGCATGATTTAGTAGTCATTTAGTGAGTGTTCATGGGGACACAATAAACCAAAACCAACTGGGTCCAATGAGTATAAACTAGCTGTCAAACTCGCACCCTCTCCTCCACATCATCACAGTTTTTTTCCCCCCTTTTTCCGCTTCCCCTCCTTTCCCACAGTATTCCATCCCCAACTTCGCTTTTTCCAAGAACCCACCCGCACAGAGAGAGCGACAGAGAAATATCAACAAACAAAAATATTTATATTTAATTAAAAAAGTCACTCAAATTAAAATATCAATTAAAAAAAAAAAAGGGAGCAAGTTGAGTTAGTATAAGACCATCTCCTCAAGCGCGTTGTTCCCTCCTTTCTCTCTCTTTTTTTCTTTCTTTCTCACTCTCACCATGGAGGCGCAACCGCCAACGCCCTCGACCGCGCCTCCGCCTCCGCCGCCGCACCTTAGCTACCCCGACTCCGTGGAATCCTCGCCGCGCTCCCGCAACACGGACTCCTGGGACGAGCCCTTCGCGCCGGCGTCGACGAAGCTCCGCCTCATGTGCAGCTACGGCGGCCATATCGTCCCCCGCCCCCACGACAAGTCCCTCTGCTACGTCGGCGGCGACACGCGCATCATCGTCTCCGAACGCGCCACCTCACTCGCGGACCTCTCCATGCGCCTCTCGAAAACATTCCTGAACGGAAGACCCTTTACGCTCAAGTACCAGCTCCCCAACGAGGACCTCGATTCCCTCATATCCGTCACCACCGACGAGGACCTCGAGAACATGATCGACGAGTACGACCGCACCGCCGCCGCCGCCACCTCCGCCGTCAAACCCTCCCGCATCCGGCTCTTCCTCTTCCCCACCAAACCCGAATCCACTCACTCTATCCCACCCCAAATTCTCGATACGTCAGCCAAATCGGACGATTGGTTTTTGAATGCCTTAAACGGCGCCGGATTGCTTAACCGCGGGTTTTCGGACTCTGCCTCTGTTAATTGCCTTCTTGGACTTGACGACGAGGTTGCCGGGAACAACCTCGAACCCGGTTCGAAGGACGGTGGGGATGGTGGTGTTGGCGGTGGTGGTGCATCGCAGGGTGGATCTTTCGGGAACGGGAAGAATTTGAAGCAGGATGTTCACTCCGTTCCTGATTCGCCTATGCTCGAAACAACGTCGTCGTTTGGGTCCACTTCGTCGTCGCCTTCGCTCGCGAACTTGCCGCCGATTAGGGTTCATGTCGTGGAGGATCAGAAGGTGTTAGGGATTGAGGAGCAGTTCGCGCAGATGGGGGTTGGTGTGGGGCAGAAGCTTCAGCAGGATGAGGGTTTTGTTTTGCTCTCTTCGCCGCCTCCGCCGCCGGTTCCTGCGACCCTCGCCGCCGTGGGTGTGCCGATTGGGCCCGCCACGGTGGTTCCTGGGGAGTATCATAACCGCGTTGTCTCCGATGATGAGAGATCGGATCATGGGGTTCCTGTTGGGTATAGAAAACCACCCACTCCTCAACCACAGGTTCAGTCACAGACACAAGCACAGTCACAGGCACAAACGCAAACGCTTGCTCCTCAGTTTCAACAGAAGTCAACTGCTGGTGGCGCCGTTGTTGATTTGCCTTCTCCTGATTCAGTTTCAAGGTATTTTCAATTTCAATTTCTATATCTGGTTTTGTCTTTGAATTGTTCTGATTGTAAATTTTAATGTTAAGATTGGATTCTTTATTTCATTAGTATGTTATGAGTGTATGGGTTAGTAATTGATTTGGTTCTTGGTGATGGTTTCAATTGGCACTGCTTGAATTAGGTTTTTGGTGTTTTGTTTTGATCCTGCAGTGATAGTAGCCTTGCGAATGCAATCTCGCGCCCAAAACCTGCTGTATTTCAAGAACAAGTTCAGATTCAACCTGGCACTACAAGGGTTCCTAGTAACCCTGTGGATTCGAAGCTTAATATGTCTGATCCGCATGGTCGGATCCAGATGCAGCAACATGTACAGGACCCTGGATATTTGTTGCAACAGCAATTTGAACAGCACCAGCAGCTGCAGTCACAACCGCAACAGCAATTTGAACAGCACCAACACCAACAGACACTGCCGCAACAGCAGCAACAGTTTATTCATGGCGCACACTTTATTCACCATAACCCTGCTATTCCTGCATATTATCCTGTATATCCTTCCCAGCCACATCCCCAGCATCCCCAGGTTTACTATGTGACCGCGAGACAGGCGCAGGCTTACAACCTGTCCGTGCAGCAGGCTAATATGGGCGAGTCTGCAGGGAACATCACTTCTAGCCGGCCACAAACTCCGCCAAATCCTTCTACATTGGTTCAACAACCTGCTACTTACAACCCTATCAGAAATGCTCCCATGCCTAAAACTGAAATGAATGCTTACAGAGCTGCAACTGCAGGAAACCCTCAACTAGTTCAAGTTCCTACAAGCCAGCATCAGCAGCAATATGTCACCTACTCACAGATTCACCATCCTTCTCAGTCCATGGCTCCCAATTCTGCTGCCCCTGCCAATTATGCTTTTGATTATGCGGATCCTGCTCATGCTCAAATATACTACTCTCAACCTATGGCACCCACAATGCCTTCACAGTACCAGACAATGACTGCTGCTGCTGTGATGATGCAGGAAGGTTCAGCTCAGCATCCCTCAGACAGCGTGAAGCAGCAGCAGCAGATAAGAACCTCACAACCATTATAAACCAGTCCTTAAAAAAAAAAAAAAAAACAATTTTGAAAAAAATGGGTTTGGTTTCCCTTTAAGTTTTTATATGCAGTTCCTGTAGTCATGTTTGATAAACTGTTTGTGGTATGTATTTGGATAGAAAGAAAAAAAATAAGAAACTGTGATCATCTTGTACTTTTTCTTGTATGTCATAATTTATAATTTATAATTTATATAGGAAATGAAATTGGTCCAAGGTTATACTGTAAAAGGTCAAGTCTGAAACATTGTACTGTGAAGTTCAAATATCAATTCCTGAAATTATTGTCATATAAATTACTAAAATTAGCGGTATTCTTTCTTGCTCTGGTCTTGTGATCCATGGTTCATGATAAACTATTCATTTCTGTTGATAAGTGCAATGGATGTGGCCATTTTGGACTACTAACAGTTTGTCCTTGGTCCCTTATATGATCAAAGCCATGCATGAAGGACCACAAGTTTGCACTTGTGTGTGTAGTCATAAATCATACATCAGTCTGGCCGCATTTTCAATCCTCTTGTTCGTTTTTATATATATATATAGGAAAATCACGTATCTGCTGATTGACTTCAGGTTTTGCTGCGCATGACCCACAATAATGTCCTTGCGAGTTGTAGTTTGAATTTGATTCTGCTTGATGAAACCTACGCCTTGAATTATCATTTACATGTCAGCTTTTAAATGCAATAACAAAAAGAAAAATACTGCCCCTTTTTCTTCTGGATTATCAAGTGGGATTCTTAATGATCGTTCCAGGCTGCATAGTATGACTTTATACAGAGATTAGGTAGTCCTATAAAAATTGACCACGCTTGACAACACTCTGTACTTATATCCTGCTTTGGCCTAATGGCTTACTTTTCATGTTATGCAAGAATACTGTCTCAAGCAAATCTCTCTTTCAAGATAACTTAAGGATCTGAATTCAAATGCTCAGTATGCTTACGACTACGAGAGCTACTATGTACAAGGCTGGCACTTACTGGAACAGACCAATTTCTTGAGCAAGACAAAAATGTATGATGACAACAATTTTAAGCCCAAGTGTTCGATTGATGTGAAATTTTAACGTACAGTGGATTTGAAGATTAATATAAACCCTCACAACAGAGTGCACGTTACATATGTTGATTTTGCTGAATTTCATGTGACTTTAGTGGCAAGGTACATATAAGATTCGATGTTTTAATGTATTAAAGTATGCACTAAGTACTAGTTAGTGGTCAATATAAGAATGTTTAACTGTACGAGATTTAAAAGTTAGGATTAGGCGTAAGATTGAGCTGGTTACATGCTTAGGAGTACATTTAGCTAGTCTCGAACCAAATAGAAATAATATATGATTCAGAACAAACAAAACTATGCTTATGTCTCAATATTATTCAACTATACGCTTGCACGATTAAGCCGCTGCCTACACTCAAATGTTGTCATCCGTGTCTTTAAATTAAAGCCTGGGGACTAGTGGTTGATGCTGACTCTGCTTCAAATAACTATATTGCATACTTGTGATGTATTATTAACATTATCATCCACATTAATGATGTTGCTAGCAATTGTCAAATGACTTATGGTCCCTACCTGTTCAATGTCAACGTAGGTCAGGGTCCCTCACCATCCCATAAACTGGCAATGCTACCGATTCAATGCACATAATTGGTGCATTATTGCCGACCGAGGTCGGAGGCAGCCATAGCCCAAAGTGGGAAGTTGGGCTGGTCATGGAAACCCATATGACTATGAGAAAAGCATGGAAGAACAGAGTGTATGTGCACCCACCGAAATTAATGCAATATTTCAATGCGTATTACCTTACCCTTTGCTTCCAAGAATTGAATTCCTTAATTATGGAAAGGGAATCATGAGCCATTTGCTCAAAATTTGATTCTCTGCCTCCGAAGATTTTAGTGGATTGATGGTGGAGTGTCAAAGGCACCAAGTAAAAAGCTGTCTATCAAGGGCCCCACTTAAGATGATCATAAAGTCCCTAACAACGCTGTTTATTTCTCTTAAATTGTAATCACCAAATACATTGAGCTTCTCAGGGCTCCACAATTTTTAAACGAAAAGAGAAGCTATGCCTAAATAGATAAGAGTCATCCGCGTGAACAATATTTCTGTCATAATGAACACACCACGTTTACATATTCTTACTGGAATATTCGAAAGCTTTTGCCTTTGTTTAGTAGTGGGAAAGGATGAACAGAACATTTATTAATTCATAACAACTGTGTAATACTACAGGAGAGAATAAAGATGGCAACTCAACAAATCTTTTCCCCTTTTTAGTATATCTGTATGTGTATCTTTTTCTTCCATTCATAAAGAACAAGATGTGATATAATCTTCCTATATTTCCCCAAACTTTATTCCAATGAATCGAATAACATATCATTTAGGCTTGAATCCACATCCGACTCAATGAACAACTTCTAGTTGATGCAGGTTGGCAAGCATATGCTCGGTTTTGCCTATTTATACACAACAATATTTTTGGACTGCTGTTCACTTAAATCACTTTCAAGCTTTTGATTTTCACCCTCACCCTAATTTCACGAGACAGTGACAAGTGATCAACTGATGACCGTTATTGGAGAAATTTTTGGAGGGTATGATTACAATCACAATTCACATGGTAATGATATTACACGTCTCGTTACTACGGATAAATTTTTTTGGATAATGAAGATAATATCGCACTTTACATTAAAAAAATGATAAAAGTTATTTCAATAATTATGTGACACCGAATTATTGTTACAAAAATCGACCTTACAACTTTTAACTTTTTATATCAAAATACCCTCCTTTTTAAAGCACCACAAGAACCTCTGCTTATTTAGCCAAAAAAAGACATTGCTAACAATAATAATAATTCGTATATCTGGAGAAGAACAATGCAAGCAGGGACAAATTTTCTTAGCCATAGCTATGAGGATCAAAAAATCATTCTACAGATATATAAAAAAAAAGAAGGGGGGTACAATAATTACTCAACAGATACATCAAACACTCTTACACAATTATCAGCTCCACAAGAAGCAAGTTGCATACTCGTGTGATCATCCTCATTTTTCTTCCATGCTAGACGGTTTACAGTAGACGCATGGCATAAAAAAGAATCTATACGTACAGCAAGAGAAGCAGCCAAACCTGGTGCTGCTATGCTCCCATCATCTGCTCTGTTATAAAACAGATTCCACAACTCTATTTGGCCATTTTCCATTCCAACAGCTAGAAGTCCATTATTCTTCTGATGATGGAGACCAACCCAAGATAATGCTGTCACACTACTCGTAAATTGAGGTAAAGACATAAGCTGCTTGACAGACTCCCTCTCTATGGCCCAGATTTTCACTGTCTTATCCCTTGAACCTGTCGCAAATTCGTGACCATGTGGATTCCAAGAACATGACCAGATAATCCGCTTGTGCCCCTCCTGTCTCGCAAGAAGACTATAACTAATTTCACCGGTGCCTGTAAACCACAACTGCGTGATTAGGATATATGCTGAGTTGCAGTAGCCAATAAGAAACTCTTGCAACTATTACAGTACTAAAAGAGTCCAGTTAATAACTATGTCAAAATTACTTTTACTCATTCAGCAATTATATTGCTAAACAGGGATGCCAACCAGTTAGATAACGGTTAGATCAGTTTCATTAGTTTTCTGCAGGTTTGAGACTTGGACATTCCATCTTAAACACTGTCAGGTGTCAACCAAGGAAAATTACCAAATAATAATAATAATGGAAAGGTGCAAACTCATATGCCTAAACAATGATGACACGTCTACCTGTTCTTGTGATTGAAAAAACAGAGAACTGGCGATCCCTTGAGACAGTCAAAAGAAAGTTGTCATCATGTGAGAACTCCATCTGTGTCACTGTTAAGCTGTGGGATTGCAGGCGGCCGACTGCTTTCCATGAACCCACCTGCCAAAGCCATACCTCTGCAACTGCTGCAGATTGAGCCTGCAATGCATAAAACATATGTGCAATAGCAATATCAGTGATAAAGCAGAAAAGTGAACAAGGTAGAGAACTAGAGACTGACTAACAACAATCTAAACCAGCTTGGTTGAATGAAGATTAACCAATAAGCAGTGTCTATCCACCAAGTTATGAGATATGCAAGAAACAAGGATTTCCATAAAAGCTGGAACTAAATATTCTGTCTAATAACAATAATACAGGTGCACAGCTAAGAATAACACCACATACCTTACATGAAGAAGCAACAAGCTCACCCTTATGATCACAACATAAAGAAAATAGTTCGTTTCCATGACCATAGAGTTTGTGTGATTCAGGCCAAAGTGTATGCCAAGCCAGTTGATCTTCAATTGGTGGTTCAGTGAACACAGTTGGAACCGCATCAGGAATAGTTTCAAGGGTGTCAAGACCATTGATCCCACTTCTTTCAGGGGCGTCGTGCACAGCTGCAATGTAAAATTGCCATCAAAATTATTAATTTTTGAAAGACAAACACGCCAAATAACATTTATAACTGTTTCAAAAATTAAGTTTCACATAGGAAAATGAAACAAGGGGTTTTAGACTTTTAGTATACTAGTTAGTTTCCTATTCTATGATATCAGTCAACTCTTGGGTTGGACCCATATCCTCAATGAGAGATGGATGAACAAATGCGTAGCTAATATGGTATGGGTAAGAGACATAAAACACAAAATATTTGGATTTTAGTAGCTACATCTAAGTTAATCTTTAAAGATTAAAAAAGTTAACATGTAAATTACATTGAAGTATGAATTAGCTTAGTTTGGGTGTGATGGACCCCCTATCAGAGTATACAGACACAGGAAATGGAGATATAAAGATAAAGGGAGTGTGGCCCAAAACCAGCCCCAAACCAGTGAAGAGATTATGCAACAGGACAATAAAGAAAGTAATCAACAGCCCAAATCCAATGAACCCAAACCCAAGGAGGAAAATGTGATTGCTGAAGAGGGGAGTATCATGGGGAAAGAAAAGGAGGAGTTTTTTAGAAGAAGGGACACGTGGATGGCACTGAATGGTGAGGGGAATGTGGGTGGAATGCAGTATGAGGAATCAGTTATAAGGGAGAAAGACAGAGAGGTGAGGGATATCTGAGAATATTGCAAAAGTGGAGTGAGAAGGAATACTCAATGAGGTGGTGGATTGCCTTGTTGAGAGGATAGTCTTATTAGCATTTTTCCTTTATTTGTCATTTTGTATTCAGGTCTTGTGAGCCTAAATTTCTGAGTCCCACATTAGTGGCTGGTAGAATGTGTCTCTGTTTGTCTTTGTTGGAGTAGCAGTTATATTGAAATATTTGAAAGGAGGAGACTCTTCTCTCAGTTTATATCAAATACTCATATTGTTCCTTCCTTTATTTTCTGGGTACCATCAAGGTGCAATTTTACCTGACTATCATGTATCAAGACTAATAAACCACCTGCTTATAATTTTTTTCCTTAACTAATTGCATCCTTTTGTTTAGCTTCCACCATTGGCTCTATCTGTTTAAGTAATAAGAACCAGATGTTGTTGCTATAAAAGTTAACACCAGTAGATAATGATGAGAAAGGCTGAAAGAGCACCAAAAGTTGACAATATGATTATGATCTCTGAATCTGCTTTTATGCATCACATTATCAATTTCAACTTTCAATGAAATGACTAACCTTGAGCATAAATAGGTTTCTGTGATAGTCCAAGAGCTGACATATTTGCACCCAAAATCTGAACATCTCCCATGATATCATCGGAAGAACAGGACTTCTGCAAAGTGGCATTATTTAATGTCTTCAAAAATGATAACGGAGCTTCAAACACTCTGGCAACTTTTTCTTCAGCTCCACAGACAAAACGATGATTCCCCTTACTATGAATAACTGCAATACAATTTATATCATGTCCATGAACTTGAGGGCGAGCTATTTCATGCCAAAATTCTCCATCTTGGAGAGAAGCCTCAACTTTCCATGGAGCATAAATTCTAGTTGTCTGCAGAGTTTTGCATAGCAACAACAATTTTCAGAGCCAATACAAATTCAAGAAAAATATTCGGAGTTATTATTTGAAATACCAATAGCAGAAACTGAAACAACTACACAAGCAGCTAGAATTTCATTATTCTACTCTTCAAAAGCACAAAATTCACATAGCCAGTGTTCATGTACTAATTAATAAATTAGACAACCGAGTGCAAGCTATTTTTGAAGTTCAAGTTCATATGAAATCATAATAGATAAAATAATAGACATGATTGATCAATAGTATATAACCTTTGTGGACAGAATGTGTTTTAAATAAATACCTGGTCATGACTGACAGACATGATATAATCACCAGATCTAGCCCATGCAATATCAGTCACTGATGCAAAATGACCAGAGGGGACCTTTTGTGGCAGCCAATTATCATTACCAACATTTTTCCAAAGATGGAAAGATCCACCATATCCATGTGCTAAAATTGAATCTCCATTTGGGCTCCAATGGCCACCATAGAACCCCAGTGCACAGTGGCTTAGTTCCCCAACAGTGACCACATTCATCCAGACACCAGAAGTCTTTTCAGGTTGCCAGATCATCATAGTCTTGTCCATAGATGCAGATAAGATACTTTGGGGTTGATAATAGGCATCCCCTTCCATGGATGCAACCAAAGGGGGTTGCCACATTACTGAATATACCCAATCCTCATGTCCAATTAAAAGAGATTCTAAGGATATCTGAAAAGAAGATGAACCAGCCACAAGCACAGGACCTTCTATATAGGATGATAAGCTTATTTCTCCTTTCCTGCCTATGCGGTGTCCATTGGACATAGAGCTACGTAATGCCATCTTCCAAATTCGTATGCCTTTATCCTGAGATGAACTAACCAGAAAAATATTGTTTACTTCCCCATTGATGCTTATAGGTAATGAGAAGTCCAAACTCCGGATCCAATCTGTATGCCCTTTTAGCTCACATGCATGTACAAACTGGGTTCATATGTAAAAGAAAAGTAAAATAACTTAAAACACAAGCCGTCAGATAAAACTACAAGAAACCAAAAGTTCAAGTTAATAATATACAACTTAGGGGATAAAGATACCTTTCCTGTCCTTCCACCACAATAAAGGTGAACCTTGTTATCCAATCCTCCCATTGCAAGGACAATTTGCCCACTATCTCCAGGCAATTCAGCTAATGCTAGCGCTACCATAGATTTAGAACCAACAGAGAAAGAATCCAGGCACGATAATTTACAGTCACCTAAAATGATGAAGCAAGTCTCAAACGATGTAGATTATAAAATTACTAACATGGTACTAAACGGTTTGGGAATTATGGCTTACCGCTTCCAGTTATTGGAAATACAAGTTCCCATACACAAGCAGTGCCATCTGAAGAAGTAGATGCAAACATTGCCTCAGTTTGAGAAACCATAATTCCACTAATGCATGTAACACCTTTCTTGTGTGATTGTGGCAGCTGTAACACTTGCCTCCACTACAAACAATTCAGAAAGACAAACATGCAAGGAACAATAATTTATAATTTCATCTAAGTTCCCAGCTGACAAGTGTCTCTCATAATTTATTTGTACAAAAATTGAAGAAAAAAAGAACAAACTGTACCTTCCCATCAGCAAGGGACAGCTCCCACAATATAATAGCACCATCTGCATCTCCAGATAGCAAATAGTGCTGCTCCAATTTTTTTGCTGCACATCAAAGGGAAAAGGCATATTAACAGTTCATAATATTTTTTGAGCATTGATCCATATCCCAGTAAAACTTTATGGTAGTAAAAAAAAAAAATGAACTTTTAGAGTTCAAGTTGATAAGAGATGGAGAAAGAGAGTACCTTTAAATAGAAACCTGCCAGATGGGAGCCAGTGAGTGCAATTCACAACTGCCTTGTGACCCGGGAGAGTAGTCAAAATTTGAGCACTCTGCCAACACCCAAAAAAAAAAAAAGAATAAAAAGATACGAAAATCAAAGATAAAGGGTGAGTGAAAAAGTAGAAAAGAGTGGAAAGGGGGAACCTCGGGGCAGAAAATAGCAACGGCGTTGTGAGCTCCAAAAGAGAGCAAACCAGAAGCACCCCATGAAACGTTGTTCACTATTCTGTTGCATCCCGCACCAATAAACACCCTTTTCACTTCGACTTCACGCATTCTCACGCACTGTGCACGGAGGGAGAAACACTTTGAAGGCGCCGAAAGCTTTTGATTTTCGATTCTCAGGCGAGAAGGACGACGTCGCCGCGATCGTTGGAATGAAGAAAGAGCATTGGGCCACCTAGTGGACTTCGAGCGTGTATTTGCAACCCAATGAAATTGCTCTTTGGCGCCTTCCAGCCAAGGGCAATTACCACCCCACCCTTCCCAACTCCCTTATTTTCATTCTCCTCTTCCTTTTTTCTTTTTTCTCTTTTCCTTCTCTTCCCTCTCTTCACTCACACACAACCAGGTATTTCTTTTTCTTTTTTTTTTTTCATTTTCATGGTCAAATGAAATCGTGATTCTATTGTGAAATTTCACACAACAGAATTGTGATTTTGTTTTGCAACAAAATCTGTTACATAATAGAATCGTGATTTCGCTGTGATTTATTTTTACAAATAACTATATTTTATGTGTTGATTATGCAGGTCAATGGATGGGATGCGTTTTACTCTGACAAGGTTACAATGTCAGTTGGATGGAGAAATATGGATATTCGAAGTCAATTCTTTTACCAACCAACCTTTTCTGTGGAGTCAAGCCTAATGATGATATAGAGGATAATAATGATAAAAATGTAGGTGGTGAAGGCATGATATGCAGGCGCAACCTAACTATCCTGACTTTTCTAGTTATTTCATGACTAATAGGGTATATTTTCATTAGACTTTTATTTGTATGTGTTTTGTTAGTGAATAATTTTTTCAATTCTTTTAGATTTTTCAAGAGCTCAATGATTTGTTAAATTGGGCTCGACGTGTGGAAAAGGAGCACAAGTTTGTGATTGTCATTCATAAGTCAAAGTAAGTAAAAAAAAAACATATGTTATAATGGGCTCTGAAAAGGGGGGAAAAGTATAAACAGTACATAGACAAGTTAGTGCACAAGTCCACTAGAACCAGAAAATTTAGGTGTTCTTTTAAATTAAAAGGGAGTCTTATGAGAACTATAGGGTGGAGACTTACTATTGAATGTGTTTTCCATAACCATAAAGTGATGGAAAGATTGCTTGGTCATTCATATGTTGGTCGTTTAAGCAGTGAAGAAAAGCCATGGTTAACCAATTGATGAAAAACATGGTGAAGCCTAGTCAAATTTTGTTGACAATCAAAGTTCAAGACTACACAAATCTTAGTACCATCAAAACTATATACAATGAACATCAAAGACATCTTCTCCTAGAAAGGGGCCCAAGGACAGAAATACAATATTTGATAAAGTTGATAGAATGCGACCAATATGTTTATTGGTTTAGACGACTAGACAATGAAGATGTCATTAGAGATATAATGTGGGCATACTCAAATTCCATCAAACTCAAGAATTTATTTTCAACAATGTTGATTTGTGATACAACTTACAAGACAAACAAGTATTGTCTTCCTTTATTGGAAATTGTTGTATCACTTCAACAAGCACGACTTTCGTTGTTGCATTTGTTTATTTAAGTTATAAAAGAACAGATAATTTTGAATGAGCTTTAAGCAAGGTGAAAGGATTGTTTGTGAAAGATAACGTGTTCTGATGTTATTGTCAGTGACAGAGATCTTGCTTTCATGAAGCATAGGAGACTGTGTTTCTTTCTTCAACCAACTTGCTATGTATGTTTCACATTACAAAGAATGTCAGCGCAAAATACAAAATCCTTGTGGTAAGGTATCATATATTGCACACTTTAAGAGCTTTACAATCCAATGCACACATTGTAAAACATTTGTTGACTATGTCCAACAAACATGACTGACACCTTTCAAGGATAAGTTTATATAAGCATGGGTTGATTAGGTCATGCATCTTGGAAACACAACAACAAATAGGTACATAAATTATTTGACATTAATTTTTATGGCTTAAGTTTTATTTTATTAAATTAAGTGAATTCACAGGGTTGAAAGCGCACATGGTAGATTGGAGAGGTTGCTTCATGATAGCATAAAAGATTTGTGTAGTTGTTAGGATGCAACGAAAAACATGCTTGTTTGCAGCATACAACGATTAAGGCTTCGTTTCAGAAAAACATAAATGTTGTCGAGCACAAATTTAATACCCCAGTGTATAAGAAGTTGCATGACTTTATATCAAGAGAAACACAAAACTTGATTTTCCATAAGTTGCAACGGGTTGACAACGTAGTTTTGATTTTCTAAATACCACTTTGATGTGTCCCCCTACAACAACCAA
Source organism: Glycine tomentella (assembly GCA_007407185.1). Lineage (NCBI taxonomy): Eukaryota > Viridiplantae > Streptophyta > Magnoliopsida > Fabales > Fabaceae > Glycine > Glycine tomentella. The sequence continues at coordinate 143,537 of PYAF01002933.1, read as the reverse complement.
AAAAATATAGGGTGCAACAAAGTTTGTGAAATTTACCAAGCGTGAACCTTCAATGTGGGAGTGTGTCGATGAAATGAACATGATGGTTGGTAGTTCGGAAACTCCAACTGTTGTTCGCAAGGGTGAACGTGACAGCAAGAAGAAAAAATGGACAATTATATGGATGAATTTCCCAATGAATTGCAAGAATACATTTTGAACATTGTTGATGTCTAAGCAAATGAAAATCGTGGTTACATGACAATTGTAGCTAGGCTAGGCCAGGGTCATAAGTCTTCGTCTCTTGTTCGCCAAGATTTGATTTGGAAACTTCAAACAAGACACTTTGTCTATGTTCAATTATTTGGCTTAGAAGAGAGACTGTTGGAATTAATAACTTCTTTGTATATAGAATGTGGTTTAGTGCCTTATGAGAAGTGGATGACCATTCTCGACATGGGTTATGACATTGCTAGTCGATATAATCTTTAATTGGTCCACTTATCTAGGCTGCAGAGTTCCACCTTCTTTCCACTTAGGGGTCCAGTGCTAGCAAAGCTTAGTATCATTTCCATTGGACTTGTCAATGAAAATCACTTTATGCACTATATCATATCTACTAAACATATCATTTACCTTTGTAAGGTAATATTGATTTTTTGCTAACTTTGTCTTTTGTATGCATGATAAAGAAGCTTTTTTTTAAGGATCATTGTCCCTTGCCTCATGTTGTACCACAATGGAGAAGCTACTGCACACCAGAAGCCTGCTCATGGAAAAGGCTTACAATCAAGGCATACAAGATTTCAACACAATACAATTTCAATCAGTTAAAAGATTTTAATATGTAGTAGACCTTTGTAAGGATTGAAATATGGAGTAGATCTTTCTTTAAATATGTAGTAGACATTTTGTTCATGGCAAACGTTGAATGTGTATTACATTATTTTTATGGATGTAAACCTCTATATGTAGTTGACATTTCTATGAAATTATATGCAATACATGTCATTTTCGTAGACTTTTAAAAATTCTAGAAGAACATTAAACGAAAGTGTGATTCCATTGTACACCATTGTACATGTTGTACAATGAAATCACACTTTCGTAGCACCGTCATGTTTTAATCCCTTGCAAAATGGAATCATGATTATGTTAAGTATTTTTTCCATCCTAAAAAAACATTACAACATCATGTTTCCACTACACAAAAAGGGATGTGAATATTTTGCACAATAGAATCGTACCCTCTTTTGTGCAGTGGAAACACGATGCTATAATATTTTTCGGAGAAGGATAATCTTGAAATTTTGAAGGGATGATAGAGACCAATAAAAACACCCTTTATACATCTCTCATATACTTTTTTGAGAAAAAATGAAAACCTAATTAAATAAACTATACAAAAGTTTTTATACTAATTAAAAATATTAAATTCAACTAAAAAAGTTAAATATGTTAATATATTATTTTTAATATAAAGTTATTCATTATTTTCAATTATAAAATATATAAAATAGTAATACAACACACTCACTTTAGAGATTTTTTTAATATGTAGGACAAGAGAAACTTAATATCTATAATAGTGAAAAGTTCACATTTCTCTCATTTTCTTGTTACTATTTACGCTAAAACAAATAAAGGGATTAGTTTTTAAAAAATGCACAGTACATAACAGAAGTATCTATGTTAGTTTATATTCTTTTAAAGAGTAGTATCCTTAAATCATTGTAACATTTTTTTCAATTCCTAAAAAAAAAATAATCATGTAGAAAGAAAAATTAATAATTTTCTTACTAAGTAATCATGAAAACTATTAAATTCAATTGACACATTGGATACACATTTTTCCAGTAAAAAAGTCACCTCATTGATGCGAAAATTCAAAATTGTAAAAGCTAAGAACTAGTTTCGTTGTTGAAATGAATTTATATTTGTGGTGGATACAATTCCAAATTTCCAACGTAGAAGCCATAAGTTTGGAGCCAATAAAGATTGATAACATCTAAAATGAATTTGAGTTCAATTTGGGTACCGATATCAGAATTTTGTTAATGAATAGGTCTGTCCTCCGAGTCTGATCAGCATGCAGAAAAAAAAAATCATAATTTTGGATAAAGCGTCAACCGCCATAACAATTTGACTGAGACAACCAACCGATTGAAAACGTCAGTGACAGAAAGGAGAAACTAGATACGGATTAGCGCATAAAGAATAAGTTATGAGATAGGTAGATAACAGAAGCGAAGCGAAGCGAAGCGTTATGTTACCCAAAATGTCAACCATGTCCATGTCCATGTCCTTGTCCTTCCAATCTGACATGCTCTCTACTCTGTGCAAAGGATCTTCCAGCTTCTGCTCCCTCCCACGCGCCACCGCACCCTTCCGCCTCAGGGCTTTCTCCACCGCCCTCGCCGACAAGCCCTCCGTCTGCACCGCCGACGAACTCCACTATGTCTCCCTCTCCAATTCCGATTGGAAACTCGCTCTCTGGCGCTACCACCCTTCGCCTCTCGTTAGTTTTTGTTTCTTCATTCGAATCGCACCTATTTCTGTTCTCTCTTTATAATTTTGTTTCATTTTCTTAGGATACTATGTTTGTTTCGTAGGCACCTCCGAGGAATCATCCTCTGTTGCTATTGTCGGGAGTGGGAACTAACGCCGTTGGATATGACCTTTCCCCTGAGGTATTCTACCTTTTTTAATTTATAATTTTTCTTGTGATTTTATTTGTATCCTAAGTTTATTTTAGATCCCTCCATCGTAATTGTGAAATTGTGTGTTTCTGTTCTCTGTTTACTTTGCCTTTTAAGTCTACTTGTTGTGTGCTCTGTTTGTTTTCTTTGGTTTTCATTTTCGCATCTTGGAATTTTTCTTCGATGCTTGTATATTTATCATCGTCGGAATATGGTTTACTTGTGCTAGTAGACTTGTTATGAAATTTAGTGGGGCAATTGGATGATTCTACACAAGCAAGTTTCATGGTTATGGCATTCATATTTGGATGTAGTAGTGACTAATTCCTCAAGTACTGAGATCCATAGTATATCACTGTGATGAGACTAAATTAAGGCGATACTTCTTGAACAATGCTAAAATCAAAACAGAAATTATAAATCATTGACATCATAAATCATGGTCCATCGTCTACAAACAAGAATAGTACCTATCCCATTCCCATTCCCTCCCTGAGAATCATCAATAAAGAAGATAGCCGTCATGTCTAGTTCACCAAGCAAAAATGCTTCTAAGCTTATTTCTTATACATGCATGTGTGTCTTGTATCTGGCTGTATAAGATTTCCACAACTTATTTTGCCTAAAAATGCTTTGATGCTTCGCAAATAATAATAGTGAAGTATCCAAAAGTATCAATATTAGATATGTATTGAATATGGATATGTGAAACAAAATCTTTTGAGTTTTGACACTAATGTACTCTTTTAAATTGCAGTTTGATTGCAAAATTCTGAATGCCTCTTCCCTTAAAGAATGCACCAAAGCTACTTCTTTTGATTCTATATTATTATTATTATTTCCTCCATATTGTTCTGGTTTAAGTTTCATTTTTCCTCTGTACTATTCTTTGTGATCAACCTGTGTTTGAGTAATTAATGGTTCTGTTTGCCTAATTATAGTTGGTCAGTAGTATTTCTTTTCTGATTTTATGTATCAGACTTCCCACTAACACATGGTATGTACTGCAGTCATCATTTGCACGTTACATGTCTGGTCAGGGATTTGAAACTTGGATCCTTGAAGTACGAGGAGCTGGGTTGAGTGTTAAGGGTTCAAATTCCAAAGATATTGAACAGTCTGCCAATGCAATGTCTGAGAAGATGGAAGCTGCTTCAGAAAGTGCTATTGCTACCAATGGAGCTGTGGCTTCAAACAAAGAATTGAATAACATCTCTTTTTGTGTGGTATCTGAACCTGAGTTTTCTGCACCTAATGTAGTTGAATCTGAAAATGTGGCAATCAAAGGTGATCTAACTAGCTTAGGTACTGTTTGGGATGAATCAAAGTTGGTGGCAAGATTGACCAAGACTTTAATGATTTTGTCAGAAAGAGTCTCTGGGTTTCTGAGCGAAAGTCAATCAAGGGTGATGTTTACCAAATTTCTAGATCAAATTTCAAAACTTTTGGTGGATTCTCCACTATATGAACGATTCAACGAGGTAAGGGGAAAGCTTTCAACTTTGTTCGAAACAAAGCAAAACAATGGTATTACTAGTCAAATAACTGATCTGAGTCAAAAACTAGTAAATATTATCGAGGAAGGTCAGCTATCTGTTTCTCCTCCATTATTTGATCTACAAGCTCGCTTTACTTCTACAATCGAAGATTTTCAGAAGCAACTTGACTTGATGGTGAAGTATGATTGGGACTTCGATCATTACTTGGAAGAAGATGTTCCTGCAGCGGTGAGGTGACATCTTATTGTTTTGGAAAGCTATAAATCAATCATCCATTAATATTATTGACAGCAATTAACAATCATATCATCAGCAATACCTTTTTTTTACGTGTTATTTACAGGAAACTCTCTGGCTGCATATCCCTTATAAGACTTTTTTTGTTTTACCTGTACAGATAGAATACATAATGAAACAAAGCATGCCTAAAGATGGAAAATTGCTTGCAATTGGACACTCCATGGGTGGTATCCTGCTTTACTCCATGCTGTCACGGTTTGGTAAGTTTTATGCTTTTGGTAGTATCAATTGATCATTAGCCATTTTGCCTTTATTTGTTATTATATTCTTATTCTTGTCTGTTTGACATTTGTCATTGTCTAAACTACAATGTCCAATCATTGTTTAGTGGGGTTTTTTTTTTTGGGGGGGGGGGGGGGGGGGTATATAATATTTGGATTTGGAAATTCCTGTAGTAGCCTGATATTATATTATCATGATGTTCATCTATGGAAGGTATCTTTTTTCTGTTCTGATGTTGAATTGGCCAAATATTAGGTTAGTCATTAGATATCAAGACTTTGAATCAATGTTCAGTCAATGTTTTTACTTTGGGAGGAAAATTCTATGCAACAACTTGTCTATGAAAATCATTAGCCTACTATCTATTTTTTCAGTTTTGATTGAGTAATCCATATCAATTACTGAGCTCAACTTGAATATTCCTCATTGGCTATTAACTTATTTGAAACATAAGCAACTATAAATCTTGACGAATCACAATAAGATCCAACTTAGAACTTTATGAAATTTCATTGTTATATTGATTGAATATATGATCAAGTATAATCCTATAAAGAGGTGGCAAAAAATTCAAACAAAGGATTTTTTTTTTTTTAAATGAAAGTAGGATTCAATCTGTATTATATCTGCTGTCTGATGGATTCTTACATAGAATGATCTTACTCCCAAAATCACTTCTACCCTTCTATTTTGCCTTAACACATTATTTTGTGTTGCAACTTTGGTAGCTAAAAAAAACTAATACACAGTAACACATGTTTCTAGTAAGCACAGAAGTGTAAATCTAGGACAAGCAGGGCATCACCTCTTTACATATACCAACACATCTGTATTTTCATCTGCTTAGACATGTATAAAATAAATATGTAAGTTATTTACTTAAATTTGTTTTAATTTCATGTAAGGTTTTGAAGGAAAAGAATCCAACTTGGCTGCAGTAGTTACACTGGCATCATCTCTGGACTACACATCATCCAAATCAATTTTGAAGTTACTCTTACCGCTAGTAAGTGAATGGTTTAGTTGTTTCTGGTTACTTCCTACATAGATTTAATGATTAACTTGCCCTAATATCTGTTAAGGTACTAAATTTAGTCACTTGTTGAACAGGCAGATCCTGCACAGGCTCTGAATGTCCCTGTTGTTCCTTTAGGGGCAATGTTAGCAGCAGCTTATCCTCTTTCATCTCGTCCACCATATGTATTCTCATGGTTAAATACTTTGATTTCTGCTGAGGACATGATGGATCCAGATTTATTAAAAAGACTTGTTTTGAATAACTTTTGTAAGTATTTTTATCCATTACAAATCTAAAATTATTCATGAGCCTACACCTAATAGTTTAAGGTTTTAGGAGGATTGGTTGTGAACATGGTATCAGTGCTGCTTTGAGCAAGTGGTTAGGAGTTTGATTCTTTTCCCCATTCTTTTGAATTTTGGTACAAAGTGAAAGGATTATTTGTGACATAGCATGGGATATAGTTTCTTTGAACTGCTGGGTACTGGGTAGTGCCCTTCAGATAGTAAACTTCATTTTGGAACCAGTAGTGATAAGTCAATATCTGGGTAGTCATGTCACAACTTTGTTGTTAAATTGCAAACTATTGATTCTTATTTCTGTAATTGCGAAATTCAATTCATTTCCAAAATGCAGTTGATATTTTAAATAATGGTGGAGTCAACAGCTTGATTGTTGGATTAATACTATCAGGCAAAAATTGAATAATTCCTGGCCTTTCGTATTCCCTCAAGAAAGTTTCAAAGAGCAATCCATTCTTCTAATGTGTATTTTAAATGTCAAATCTTGTGGAATACATTCTTTGTGGACTTAGCAGTTTGGATTCTTACAGAACCTCTGTTTGGCATGCCTTCTTTCTATGCTTATTTAGTTATTTCAGTATTTATAATCTATCCTGGTGGCTCCATTTTAGAGATATTAATAATTGTGTGTTACTCATTATTATTTTACAGAATCTTAACAAGTAGGATATTTGGGGTTAGAACTTATTTAGTCTGGAATAACACTGTTACAGGCAGTGCAGTGCACATAAATTTTTATTCTTTAGTTAAGCAAATTATATATTGACTAATCAATATTATTAATACCCGACCTTCATATGATACAATTACAACTGGTAGGCACCATACCCGCAAAACTTGTCTTGCAGCTCACCACAGCATTTCGAGAGCGTGGTTTATGTAACAGGAATGGGACCTTTTTTTACAAGGATCATCTACACAAAAGCAATACCCCTATCTTAGCTATTGCTGGAGACCAGGATCTGATTTGCCCACCTGAAGCTGTGGAAGGTATTGTTTGATCATAGGCGTAGATGTTTTATTTCCCTGTTTGTTATTTCAAGAAGTGAATATTCTTAAAGGTATTTTTGTGAACAGAAACTGTTAAGCTAATTCCTGAGCACCTGGTTACCTATAAAGTTTTTGGAGAACCTGGAGGCTCACATTATGCTCATTATGATTTGGTTGGAGGAAGGCTGGTATGAACTTATTCCTTTGGTTGCTGATGTTCATGTTATTTTAGATTAGGAAATTGTCAAGAAGGAAAGAATAACATGCTCAATTTTATATTGTAATTAATTGGTTATGGCCTTGTTGGTTGTCCCACACGAATTTTCTCAGAGCTTTCTGTTCTATTTTAGTTTCTTCTCCAATTAATATACCCTTACCATGTTTTTTTCTCCCTTTTGCTTCGTTCTTAATTTTTTTTCCATTTTTAATTGTTTAATTTAAGCATTGCTTGTTTCTTTCGTATCAAGAATTTTATTTGACATAAATAATTAGTCTATATTTTGTTTTATCCCTACTGCTACTGCTACTGCTGCTTTCTTTGTGATCTCTTTTCTATGATTATTTTGAGCAGGCGGTGGAGCAGGTGTATCCATGTATAATTGAATTTCTTAGCTTTCATGACAAGTGATGTACATCGTCAATTTTCATCAAATACATTCTTCTTGGATCATTCTTGATAACTACATTCCAAACAGGTTTGAGATGTCTTTCTCATATTGCCTTTTGTACATTCCGTTAGAGCTTATGCAACACTTGCCTATGTTGTTGTTGATGGTACAGACACCTGAGACAATATTTATTGTTTGGTTATTTTACTAGGTACATTAAATTAAATTATGAAAAAAAGTTGAAAGAATTGATCAGAGACCTTTTGTGCATTGGAGTAAGAGGGGGTTCAGCATTTTTGTTTACAATCGAGGATATAGAAATAGGAATTATAAGGAGTCTAATTGTTTTTTTCAGCATTGCCTCTGAATTTCTGTAAAATGTATGTACAGAATTTCTTACACGATACTTTTCATTATGACTATAATTGCGTGAGTTTCTTAAATGTGTTTCACCAACTGGGGTTTGTGTGCTTGACAAGACTCCTTCGGTCGGAGTCTCGGATACTTCAAAATTAGAGACATATTTGTATCATATCCATTTAGGTATTAGAGGTGTTCGCGGTTAGTTTTGATTCGGTTCTTACACACACAAAAAAAATATTCTTACCATTACTAATCAAAGTAATATGTAGTTCAATTTAATGTGACTTAAATGTAATTAAATTAGATTGAACTTTGGATTGATTATTTTGATTTTAATTTTTCTTATGAATTTTGAATTTATTTTGAATTTGATAACTGATAAATTATAAAACAAATAGATATAATAAAGATCTAACAACCAGTGAAGTTCTAGTTAGTCCTTAAAAATTACATTTATTTAATCATAAGTAATAGGACAACAAAAAATTGAACTTTGGATTGATTATTTTGATTTTAATTTTTCTTACGAATTATGAATATATTTTTAATTTGATAACCAATAAATTATAAAAACAAATTGATATAATAAAAAATCTAACAACCAGTTAAGTTCTAGTCAGTCCTTAAAAATTACATTTATTTAATCATAAGTAATAGGACAACAAAAAATTACATGTGATATTAATGATATATATAAAAATTATGTACAGTTGAATTATTCACTCACGTAGATAGCCAAAGTCGGTGGCTTGATTCAATTGTTAGGGAAAAAATAGATTTTATGAAGGGATAGCAAAGAAGTAATTTTATTACATTAAAGTTGTGGTTTGATTTTGATACTAGGAATAAAAAATTAAACTGAATTCAAAATTTCAAATAAAAATACACATTTTTTTCAGTTACTGATTTCGTTCAGTTATGGAATTTAGAAACTAAAATATTGCTTAAACTATGATTTGATCAATTTTCTTTTGCTAATAATTAAGCCTGCAAAGTGCAAATTTTGAATCTAGTGTGCATTTAAAATACTGATATCTTTCTTATCACTATTAAAATATGAGATACCATATGCCTCCATTATTATCCGGGACTGCTAATATTTTACCCTGACACATAAGTACAGAAACTCGTTTTCTATATAGTTCCAATCTATGCGCAGCTTGTTGAGATCAATACTAAACATAATCTATTTTAATTTAGTACCGCTAGTATTTGTTCTCTCTACTTGTAACACATTTTTTTAAAAAAAAAAAGAAAGAAAGAACAAGAAACGACATTTCCTGCTAAAGCATAGTGGCATGGGATGCTGTGATCTGACCAGATCTTTGTTCCCTTGAAAAGTGGTACTCCTGTCATATGTGGATAACTCAACAAATATTCAAATGTGAGCTTTATGCCTATATCGCCACGTTGCTTAGATAAGCTCAAGGACTTGTAGAATTTTAAAAATTCAAGCCCTAAACCCTAATAATCAGTCCACTTATATACTAATTTTTAATATAAACTTAAACTTATATGAAAGTTAATGAATTCCTATAAGCATGTCATATTGGATTAAAGTATTTCATTAATCTCTGCAAATGGGCATGGACTTTCTCTGACAGAAAATGCTAATATTTAAAAGTATTGCTTATTTGGGACATGTATAACATTTTGAAATTATTTCTGTACATGCTTCTTCATTTGCATAAGTACATCACTAGTTGACATCAAATTATTTCTGTATAAAATGATGCCAGAAATGTTGTGCAAATATTAGTATCCATTTTGCATTTAGCCTATGAATAACAAAAAGGATTCACTGTATAGGTTTCAAGGTTATGATAATACTTCTAAAATTAGACGGGCCATCTCTGCCTGTATCGGATACTATTACACTAAACCAACTAGAGTCGGCTAAGTATCGAGGAATTTAAATACTATACATGAGATCATGGGTTCTATCCTCCGTACGACTACACACTCAAAAAAGACTATTACACTAGATGCTGCTAGTAGATTATCAAGACTGAACTCACAAATATAATATAACTACAACTTATTGGTACTACTGGTACCGTTTTCCTTAATAATATTTCTCTTTGCTGATTTAAAAAAATAAAAAAGTATTAGCTTTTCCTGTATAATTAGCCTACCATTTTTTACTCTAAATGAATTTATATATTGCTTTGAGCCAGTTTAATGTTCATTAGTATTTTCCATTTGCTGTCCTCGGGTTTCTATGACCATGGAATATTGTCATAAAAAGAGTCTGAGCATTTGTAGCAATGTCAGGAAGCAGAATCCAGAATAACTGCTGTTAGGATCAATTTGGCCATCCTTTGTTCTTGGGGTGTCTTATTTTTACCTTGTGTTCCATGTTGACAGTAACAGAAGATAAGCTTTGTGCATTTAATGATTGATAATGGAGGACGCTTCCTTGTCTTCCATGTGCTCTTTCATGTTTCATTTAGATACTCTAAATTTTCACTATAAATGGGTAAAGTCTACAAATGCAACTCACTAGACCTTGACAAACAATACCTACATTGAGAAGTTAAGTCCAGCAGTTCCCAAATGGAATCAAACACATCAAGCTTTCTTTTGAACTCTTCAACTTTGCACTCAGTTTTTTGCCAAGACAAACAAGATGATGGCATAATTGATCTGGGTCTTAGTCTCGGAACTGTTCAACATGAAGCTTACCATTCTTCTGCTAACTGTATGGGTTCACCCCCTCCTTCATTCTTTTGATTCTTTATCTCTTCTAATTTCTCGTACACCCTTTAGTGGGATATTTTTGATAATAAAAAAAAAAAGAGAGAGTAAATAGTATATAAACCAAAAATACAAAAGATTTTTACACTATTGATTTTTTCTAAGTTGATATTATAAAAATTGGTACACTAACGTTGCATAGAAATTAAACTCTATGAAAAAAATTATAATTCAACTCAGTTCAGTCATGTGTAATTAATGTCTTTTGTATGTTGATGATTCATCCGAGACTGAGTTATATTACTAACATTGTTAACAGGAAATCAACTAATAATTAACTTTGAAGTTGTAACATTAACAATTTGTAATTTAATTAATTTCCCCCTCTCTTTCTCGAGCTGTCCTCATATAGTCTAATGAAATTATATTTGGAATCAGTGTATGATGAAGACCTTATGGATTGGCCTCACTCCAATCTCAATCTCAAGAATTCAAGCACAATGCATTCTAGATCTGTCCACCAAAATTTTGATGAAGAGATAGAGGGGGTCCAGAGCAATGAGAGGTGGGCTTATGTGAAGGTTAACATGGATGGGGTTACCATTGGTAGGAAAATTTGTCTACTTGATCATGGTGGATACTCAAGTCTAGCACTCCAATTAGAAGACATGTTTGGTAGGCAGAATCAATAATGCACACTTCCAAGATATTTTTAAATTTTAGTATAATTTTATTGAAACTAGTAACATGTTTTTAACTTATTTTACCATTCAGGAAGCCAATCTGTTTCTGGATTACGATTGTTCCAATCGGGATCAGAGTACTCTTTGTTCTACAAGGACAGACAAGATAATTGGAGGCCTGTCGGTGATGTACCATGGAAGTAGGTTCCATTTTACTTGCCAAATTTTCTACATTCTATTATAGGTCATTTTATCAATAATTCTAACTTGTTTTTTTTTCTCTCTTTCACTTCTTTTATTTTTGTCGCAGAGAGTTTATAGAATGTGTGAAGCGGTTGAGGATTGCCAGAAAGAATTCGGGCATTGTTTCCTATTCATCAAGATACACCTAAATTCTCGGTCTCTTACTTTAGTAGAAATTAAATTAATCAAAGTTGTTTTGACGTCCTTCTGTTAAGTTGTTTTGGCCATGTAATAGTTGATGGATTTATTCAAACTAGTGCACATGGTATCTTAGAAAGCAAGTCCTTGATGGAAACGTACCGTACGTGCATGACATGTAATGATTAAAATGGAATACCAATAATCACTTCCAAAATTCAATCAAGGCCTTTTAAGGCTTCATTTGGGTGACTATGGGTCCATCGCTATAATGTAGTAGCTCAGTACAACATTGTTGCATTAAATTAATACCTAGTAAATAACAATCACTACCGATACAACTGTTCTCCGTTATTTCTCTCAAACTTCATGCTACTAATTTGGAAAATACAGTTGTCTCTCAAGTTGCTTTCACTGTGACAATGACATGTTTCCCGTCATTGGCTTATATCAGAGTTCTTCATTCATATTCATCCCATTTATTGACCGTAAATTATAATTAAGTTACTTTAGTTAATTTATCTTGTAAAAGGATCTAATTCAATTAATTAAACACTCTTCTGATAATGTATTTAATTCTCATGAATAAAAAAAAATAGATTATCTTAAAGTTATGAAAGAGAGTTTGATCTAGTTAAAAGATATTAGTCATTCATGATGCAGCAAATCAACATTTGAACCATGAGATATGTGTCAATGTTTAGTATTTAACAATGACTTGAATATGATTATCTCCAAAAGAAAATACCTATATTTTACTAGTTTTATAAATTTGTTTAATTAAAATAAAATTGTATGATTAACAATTTTCGCACCACTTGAATTTATAGTTTATAACTTATTATATTTTTTTTTATTCTTGCTATTTTTTCTACAAAATAAAAGTTATATGAGAAAAAAAAATCATACCAACTTATCCTTCTGTTATTTTAGTTATTATCTTAATTTATTGGTTATAGTTCAATGATAAATTTTATCAAATATTTCTAATTCAATAACTTTATAATTTTCAATGTTTAACTAAATTATCAGTTATTTTACTGTTTGTAAGCAAGAAGATGAAAAAGCCTTAGACTTTTGTTTATTTTCTCGTATTATGTGGGCTTTCTTTGTCAATAGGAAGAAAATAGATACCATACATATGGCTTCCAACTTATTGCAAATATAGCAAACGTGATACAAAAGTTTTTATTTTTTAATATTCTAGCTTTGGCACTAATTTCACAGCAAACGATGAGAAACTCAAACTGGGAAAAATGCTGCGTGTCAAAGTCAAACTGGGAAAAATGCACTAATTAGCAGTTAAATACAAATGACAACCATCATTTTTTCCCGTACGGTTGGAGTTAGGGTGTAAGCGAACTTGACTAATCCGAGAATTTAAATTAATTCAAATTAATTTAAATAGTTTTGACTGAATAATTTTTATATTTAGATTATATTCAAATTAAATCAATCAAATTTATTAAATTTTTTATTAGATTACAAGTTTTAATATCTATATCTACTAATTCATTAATTTATAGTAAATTATTATTATTAATATATGTAACATATAATATATTTTTAAATTTTAAAGAAAAATGACCTAAATTAAATAAGTATTAACTTATTCTTAACCTAAAATGATAAGGTTTTTATTGATTAAAGTCATTTTATATGTACTTCTAAAAATATTTTGAATATATTTATAAAGACTATGTTTCTTAATGTTATACTGATTTTAGTAGAAAAAAGTGTTTAAAATTCATCTTTTATATGCATGTTAAAGCTTCTTATCTAATACTATATGCTAAATTTCTCATTTTTTATATATAAATAAATATATAAGAGTATCTGAAAAGGTGACAATATCACAATTTTTTTTAACAAAAATCTAACTATAAACAATTATATTTGATTCATTTAATAAAAACTTTAATTTATAAAAAATATTATATTTAAAAAAAATAGATAAAATCAAATATTTTGACTGGTTAATTATTTACAAATGATTTAGATTAAGTTTCATTATTTTTTTTAATTTTTTTGAGTTAGATCATAAATTTAATCAAACCTAATTTAAACTGACCTGCTTATATCCCTACCATTTCACCTCGATTCGCACCACATGGTTAAGCGATCCCAAGCCCAATGTCTTCTTTATCAACGTAAAAAATGTGTAGTCAGCAAAATCTTTTGAAATATACAGGCAACTTAGACTTAGAACGCAACAAGATGAAGCATCTTTAACGAAGTGTATTTATATGAGTTTTTTTAGGATTATTTATTTATCTTTTTATGGTCTTTATATTGTTATGTCATTTATTAAAATTGTAATCAAATTTTGTTTCAATATAAAAAAATTACAAGAAACTTCAAAAAGTCTTCTTAATTTATGATGTTGAAAAATAAGAAATTTTAGAAAGAGTTTCTTATATTAGAAACCTAAATTTCTTATGAAGAAACTTTCATATCACCTAAATGCTCTTCAATACATAATTTTTTCTAAGAAACAATTTTTTATTTTTAAAAATCCACTAAACACCTTTCATTAGAGATGTTAACTAATAATGAAAAAATCATTTAATTACTAAAATTTGTGAAATGCAAGCAACTTAACATAATTTGTAAAAATCAACTCTTTTAATTTCTCATTTTAAATCTTAGAATAATCAAATTTTAGAAAATTGGACTTTTTTAAAAATATACTGGTCAAAAGATAAGTCTCTTTTATTTTTCTTCGTACCAAATAGCAGGTTTATGATTAGTTACAGATTCTTGCAATACTCACAATGAAGAACTATCATTTTGAGTCGTAAACATTTTTAGTTTGGAACTTTAAACAATTTGCATGTAATAAATTAACTAAAAACTAAGAAAATTTGCATATGGAAGCAACTTTCAGCACTCCCATATCACAATAGCTTTTTATTATATTTGTTAATAATTTCAATATATTTATCATGTGCATAAAACTCAAAATACTAAACTCGTTAAAAAAAAGTACTATTTATCTTTTTCCTCCCACTATTCATCCATAGTTATCCACTTATCCTAGACCCTGCAGACAGCTATGTTAAGCTATGTAGTTGCCAATGAAAAGCAAAATGTGAGGAATTTGACTTTGAAGCTCGTTACTTTTGTCTTTTGTTTTTCTTTTCTGACTCAGGCTAGGGTACGCAAGTAAAACCTAAGTGTAATTTATGAAAGATTATCTGCATCGTTGGATTCATTTTAATTTTCATCCTACGGTTCTTATTTTTTAATTTTCTTTTTCTTTGCCTCATTTTTCCTTTCTACCCTTTTTCTTTTTTCTCTTTCTTCTCTCTCCGCATTCCCGTCTCCGCGTTTTGGCCCCATTCACATTGTTGTCGTTGCCCTCTGCCACCGTCGACCATGACGGCACCAGCACGTTCAGGACTTCACGTTTCCGAAGCAGGAGGAGAAGATTCTGGACTTGTGGTCCGAAATCGACGCATTCCACACTCAGCTATCTCTGACGCAAGACAAGCCGGAGTACATCTTCTACGATGGCCCTCCCTTCGCCACCGGTCTCCCTCACTACGACCACATCCTCGCCGGCACTATCAAGGACATCGTCACGCGCTACCAGTCCATGACCAGCCACCACGTCACGCGCCGCTTCGGTTGGGACTGCCACGGCCTCCTCGTCGAGAACGTGAAGGTGGATCGACTTTAAGAAAGATTACAAAACCATGGACCTCAACTTCCAAGAGCTTGGATGCAGAGGGTGTCGATGAAGCCACCATCGGTTTGGTGGTGGCGACGACGATGTGCGGTGCGATGCGGTGCAATGTATGGCTCTCGTTCCACTCCCGTTCCCTTTTCCTTTCTCTTAATCCAACGTATACGAAAAAAATCATTTTTTTTATGATTCTGGGACTGATTATTTGTGTTTTGGGAATTTCCCTTTGATGGGGTTTTTATATTTGTTTGTATTTTGTTTATTGGATGTTTCTTCTGGCTCTAGAGATGATGTGAACTTGTTGGATGGACACAAGCGTCACGCTCGCATGCCATTGAATTCTTGCTGAAAAATTGGACACGAAGCAGAAGGCTCTTGTTTCTCTTCCCATGGATGCGGTGTTGTGCGGTAGTTTGGTTGAGGAAGATGAGGGTTTTTTGGTAAATGACAATAAAAAATAAAAATAAAAAAGTAAAATAAAATAAAAATCTAACAATCCAACGAGCACGATTTTCTTTCACATTCTACGCACCAGTTTTACTAGCTTACCCTACAATCCGTCTTCTTTTCTTCGCTTAATCACAAAGTTTGAGAAACAAGTGTACAATTAGATAAATACATACTACCTGTTCCTAAAAAAAAGAAAGATAAATACATACTACAGTCAGTCGTGTCATTCAGGCATATATAAAGTCGAGAGTTAAAAATCCATGAAAAAATTATCTGCAAAACTAATGTTTTTAAACTGTATTAACCATTGAACTAATATAAATACCGGTTCACAAATGAATCACATATAATTGAATTGATAATATTTAAAATATATTTTAATTTATAATATATTTAATAACATAATAATATAAAATCATAAGGAAAAAAGTTATACAACGTCATATAAAGAGATTTTAAAAAAAAGCAATAATAAGAGTGAAGTTGATAAACAAATATAAATTTAGTTAATATTATTAATAAAAAGTATATATAGTAACTTCAATATACTGTATTAATGAACTTACAATAATGTTTGTAAGGGATGACAGTGGAGGACCGGTAAATGTTTAAGTAACCTAAAGGAACCACCATTAAGGGTCACCGACAATTTTTCTGATTCTTACCCAATATCGATTCGATCACTGACGCATATAGTTAGACTTAAAATAAAAATCTAACTTAGATTTAGGTACATCTACACCAATTTCTTAGAAATAAATTAAATACTGTAATTTTCTCAACAAAAAAAAAACTGTAACATTATAGAAGTAATAAAATAAATAAATGCAATTATGGACCCTATTTTATTCAATACTTAATTTTGGTCCCTTTTATTTTAATATTAAGACATTTGATTTTTCTTTTTCTTAATATGTAATTTTAGTCTTCATATTTTAAAATAGAGAAATTTAATATTCATATTTTAGAAAATTTGTAATTTTAGTCAAATTCTTAATTTTATTTATTTTTTATTTCTTTTTTTTATCCAATTGAACTCTAAATCCAAAATTTCTTTAAGGTATCATGAAGAATCGATTTGATTAATTACAAAATAAGAAATAAAAAATAAAACGTAGACAAAATTAAAGATTAAACCAAAATTGTAGATTTTCTAAAATGTGAGAACCAAAATTGTGTTTTTCTAAAATATGGAGATCAAATGTTTGTATTTTGAAATAGGGGATCAAAATTGTAGATTTTTTAAAATAGGAGGACCAAATCTCTCAATTTTAAAAATAGAGAGATCAAAATTACAAATTGAATAAATAAAGGGACGGAAATTACATTTAAGCCAAAAAATAGAGTGTGGGTTATCTACACCAATTATTAATTTGTCCAATTCTCAATTCAACTAATGATTTATTAAAAAAAAAGGTTGTGGTGTAAGATCTCAATGCGTTCACATGAGTGAAAATGATCTATTTAGTCGAAGAATCCGTGTATGATTCCCACCATGTGCAAAAAAAATTTGAGTCAACGACAGGCATGCATCGGAATGAGATTAGTATCTGATCAAATGGGTTGGGAGACACCTATGATTTCTGACCTAGGACAAAAAATAAAAGTGACAATAACTAATGATTTATTGGTTTAGGCTGAGTTTTTATTTTAAACTTTTAACTCACCTATCAACATTTATGAAGTAATAAATATTCAATACTAAGTTTTTGTTTTAAATCGATATTGATACAAAATATTCATCATCTGCAAGGCTCAAATTAATAAATATTTAATCTTAATTTTTATTTATCATATTATTAATACATATTCACCATTCACAAAACTCGCATTTAAGACAAATATTTAATCTTAATTTTTATTTATCATATTATTAATACATATTCACCATTCACAAAACTCGCATTTAAGACAAATATTTAATCTTAATTTTTATTTATCATATTATTAATACATATTCACCATTCACAAAACTCGCATTTAAGACCTTACTTAATAAAGACCAAATTCAATACTATTCTTACCAACAAATTATTGATTACTCAATATTAAGTTGTAAATACTATCTGCATAATTAAAAAAGGTTAAGAAATAAAACAAGAGATATTTTACCTCATAACTTTTGTATATGTATCACATGTAAAAGTAAATGCACGTTCTCCTCATTATCTATGCGATACTTGTAATATTGGCTATTATTTTAGCTTCGCGTTGCTTTTTAATATCTTATAAGTTATATAATACAAATCTTATTTGATCAAAATATTATTATTTGTAAATATTCATCATTTATTAAATTAAAATAATAACAATATAATATAATTATTTTATTTGATAAATATATGATTTTGAAAAGAATAGTATTAATAATTATGTATCTTTTACTTATTTCTCTTTCTTTCTCCTTTTTTATACATTATTTACTTTATTAGTGCTTTTTCTTAACACATTTAACTTAATTGTTTTCGTAAGTTAAGTTATTATTGTCTAAGTAAGCTACCATTATATTACTAATACTATTGTCTCTTACAAAAATTTCTTATACATTATCTCTTCCAATAAGTATTTTATAAGGAAAATATTAAATAAAAATAGATATATTTGGTGTCTTAAAAATATATAAAATAAAATTATTACTTTATTTAATAATAATAATAATGCACAAAAATTTAGAGATATAGTTTATGATTTACGTGTTTGTTTTGGCACTGAAGTAGTTCACTTGACGCACATCTACTAGACGCTATACACTTTTGCTTATGTGTAAAATCAATTATTGATGTGATTTATTCCTTACGTGCATGTTCCATATTGGACGTGTGTCCAAAAATAAATTTAGTACTAGTTCGAATAAATGTTTGGACTTTGGAGAGTTGAAGCCTGAGTAAAGGACCTCCACCATTTATATTGAAATATTTCCAATGGCAAAACAAGCATGCTCTTATAGTGTGTTAAAATTCAAGCCAAACCTTAAATTAGGTTACAAATACATCAACAAACAAATTAGGATAAATAATCATTTTTATAGTATAGAATGTTGACAAATTTATCCATAAAAGATGAAAATTCAAATTTTAGTCTTAGAAAGTGAAAAATCTGCGACAAATATATTTATCCATTAACTCCCGTCCGTTACCATTAATCTTTATCTTCTTCCTTTTTTAATCATTGCAAGAATAAAATTACAAAAAACACTTAAAATATTAGGAAAACAAGTATAAGTTAAAACAAAAATAATAATAAGCATAATATTGATTAGTAAGCATAATCTATTTGTTGCTCTAAAATTTCTATTGTCACAACATTATGCAGTGAAAAAATCAAGTTGGACCTCATTTTTTTAAGGATTAACTTAATGATTGTTCATTTTTGTTTGAGTCTCATATTTTAGGTAAGACACTGTTACATTAGAAATTTCAAAGTAAAAATATGAGATGGTACCTTATCCAAAATATGAGACTTAGAGTCTCTTTAGATATAAGGCACAAGTGTATTTGAGCATTTTTCTGTTGAAAATATAGAACTTTTTCCAGTAAAGATGCTATCAAAAACACTTCTAGCCTAATATCCAAACAAGCTCTTAAACAAATTAAAATGCACAACCATTAAGTTTATTTTTACAAAAATGAGACCAACTTGATTTTGTTACTTCCTAATATTGTCATAATAAAAATTTCAGAGCAATAGACAGATTATGCTTATTATTATATTTATTCTAACTTATGTTTGCTTTCCTATTTTTTAAGTGTTTATTGTAATGTTATGCTTGTCATTAAAAAAATGGAGAAGATGAAGATTAAATTATATTTTGGGTAGAGCGCTGACAAATTCGTTCCTGAATGTGTCATGTAGACTTTTTCATTAACGGTAACGGACGAAAATTTAATGAATGAATTTGTCGCACTTTTTTCACTTTCGGGAACAAAAATTTGAAATTCTTTTGAGGACGAATTTTTGTCATAGCGCTTTACACATTTAGGGATGAAATTGACCATTTACCCAAAAATTATTGTATACACTTGCCCATTATTATGGGCAATCTTCAAATAATTAAATTTTATTGACCCGTGAAAACAAAAAAAAAAAAAAAACTTAACTACATATCTTATGAAAATTAGCTGAAATAATGAACACGCACCGCTCCCAAACCCTACAAAATTATTCGACCCAACAAGATTTCAAACACACCCTTTAATAGTGCAAAAAGGCGAATGAAGCGTCAACCCCATTACGATACTGATTAGAGGGGTTAAGAATAAAACGTCCAGTCAGTTGAATGGTGATGCGATAAGATCACCAATTAGGAACCCAAACCCAACCAAGTCTTTCCACCGTCCTCATCAAGACTCAGACATGACAATAACAAAACAACAACGCTGTTCTTTTGACACCAAGGCATTATTCATGTATAACCCACCTAGTTACGTGGAACCTAAAGTTATAATTAACTCCATTGTCGTGTGAAAAAAAAAAAAAAAAAAGGCATTATTCTTGATTTCATGTCAATGATCATGACACATTTTAACAGTAAACTGATGCCTTAGATTAAATAAAACTAATTTGGATCGTATGGATGTAAATTAAATTATATTTATTCGGGTTAAAAGAAAGGATAAAAAAATAATGAGTCCCCAAAGCATGCCATGTCTCGTAGGTTGTAGCAGAAAAATTGATGATTTTTGCTCAAACAAGTTGAATTTCTCTTCTAGTGATCCAACCAATTACAAGGATTCATGAGCAAACAAGTTGAATTTCTCTTCTAGTGATCCAACCAATTACAAGGATTCATGAGCTTGAAGAAGACATTGTTAAAAGTGACCAAGACAAGAGTAAATGGCAAAAGCTACACAAATGAGCTGGACTCAGTGCACAGCTCCCTGAAATTTCTCAATCAGAGGAAATAGTCAGTCTATCCAAAGCATCAAGCACGTGCCTCATAGTAGGTCTCTTTTCAGGGATGCTATGGACACAAGCCATTGCAATCTTCAAAACTCCAATAATCTCCTCCTCCTTATCTGCATCTTCACCCAAGTAAGGGTCTAACACCTCCAACAGTGGCTTCTTTTCCTCAATGCACAACTGAATCCACTGAACAAGGTCTATTTCTGAGTTCCCCACTAGGACAATGGATGATCTTCCTGTGATCATTTCCAACAATATCACACCATATGAGTACACATCCCACTTCTGTGATGGCTTCACCACTTTCAGTGCTTCTGGTGCCATATAACCATTTCCCAACACATTGGTTGTGACTTCAGTGGACATGCTCTTTTGCCTTCCCTGTAGTTGCTCCGCGGCCACTCGGTTTGATTGCAAGGTCGGAGACCCTCCGGCAATGTTTGCAAGGCGCCCAACTCCAAAGTCAGAAATGTGGGGTTCCATATTGTGTCCAAGAAGTATGTTACTTGGCTTGAGGTCTCCATGGACATATTTTTTGGGACTAAATTCATGAAGATAGAGCAATCCCTGTGCAGTTCCTTTCATGATTTTCAATCTATAGGACCAAGATAGTGGTGCGAGTGTGTCAAGTCCAGCCTTCCCTGAATTTATAAAATGGAACCAAACAATCAAATGAACAAAAACAAAGTGTTAGGTTAGGCCAAAAGATCAATAATTGCCAATAAGAAAAAAAAAAGGCTAGTGCTTACAAAACTTACCATGAATTGCTATAGCAAGGCTTCCATTGGGTATATAATCATATATGAGAAGCTTCTCATCAACAGACCAGTAATAGGCTCTCAGAGTTGCAATATTTGGATGCCTTAACTTCCCTATTGCTTCAACCTCTGTTTGGAACTCTTTAAACCTTTGAGAACCTCCCTCTCCCAATCTTCTCACAGCCAAAGCAAGTCCATCTTCAAGCACCACTTTGTACATAATCCCTATTGCACTCTTACCCAGAACAAAAGCTGAAGCCTTGAGAAGCTCATCCAAATCAAAGTTCACATGGGAATCCAATGGGACAAGATCATACTGCTCAACATTATTATCAGATAGAACCTCAGAGTCATCCTTTCTGAAGCAGAAGAACTCTTTCCTCCCTTTCCTTCCCTTGCTAACATCATTCTCATCCAGATCCTGGTTAAAACCACAAACCCTTGAGTAGCAAAAAGAGAACAACAAACCTAAAAGGCAAATTCCAATTATATCACCCACAACAATGCCAACCACAGCTCCCTTACTTAGCCCTTTGTTTTTCTCACTTCCCCTTGAACCATTACCATCCTGAGGTGAGTAGTTATCAGGAATAAATGGAAATGAAGAAGGTGAACTCGCAGATGGAGTGTCAGAGCCACATGAATTCTTCAAAGGAGGACCACATAGACCAGGATTGCCAATAAAAGCAGTTGGCCCTCGATTCATCAAAGCACCATTTTGGGGTATTGGACCATTTAAACTGTTGTAGGTAAGATCAATGTAAACCTTCTCAGGCAGATTACCAAGGCTAGCTGGAATTGAACCACTAAAATGATTATGAGACAAACCAACAGTTCCTTGCAGGCTTGACAGATTTCCCAAGTTACTGGGAATTGACCCATTGAACTTATTGAAAGAAAGGTCTAGTCTTTCCAGAGAAGACAAACCAGTACCAAACCCATCTGGCAAAGGGCCAGTGAAATTGTTCTGACTGAGAACAAGGGTTTTGAGTCTCTTGCATTGGACAATTCCAGCAGGTAACGACCCATTGAAGAAATTTTGTGACAAATCTAGAGCTTGAAGGTACCTGAGGTTCTGAATCTCACTTGGAACAGACCCAGAAAGTGAATTGCCATAAAGCACCAAGCTTTGAAGTCCCTGAGCCTGAAAGAGCTGTGGAGGCAAGTTTCCAAAGAGTTTGTTGTTCCTGAAGTTGACATGGCGGAGCTGGGAGAGAGATCCCAGAGAAGAAGGAAGAGAGCCATAGAGTTTCCTCTTAGGGATGCTAATGGACACAACAGTTTGGTCCTTGCAAGTGATCCCATTCCATGAACAAGGGTTTTCATCGGAGGAATTCCAGTTACTCATGGACCCTTGTCGGTCTGTGAGGGACTGCTTTAGTGTCAAAAGCACAGAACCTTCGGCATTCAGAGAATGCACCACAGGTGCAAGCGAGTTGCAGCAAAGAAGAAAAAACAACAAAACAAAAGGGAGCATTTCTTCTTCCTCCAACAAAGTGACCGTTGGAGCAAATCCAAAAATGCAAGGGAAAGAAAAAGAAGAAGAAGAAGAAGAAGAAAAAGAAGAAGAAGAAGGGTCAGTAGTGAGGTTAGCTTAAGCTTAGGCTGGTTTGAGTTACCGAAAAGAAAAGAGAAGAAAAAAGAGGTGGAAAGACAGAGAGAAAGAGAACGCAGGCTAGGCTGTCTGAGAGAAAAGCTTAAACAGAATAGTGATAAAAGGAAGTGTTGAAGAATGGGAAAGCAAGACCAAAAGCCTCAGAGAGAGTTGCTAGGTTGTTGGTGAGAAACAGTGAAGAGAGAGAAACAACAACTCACTACACGAGTACTATTCTTAAATTCTCGCGATATTTCTTTTATCAAAGTTAGACTATGTTTGGAAAAGAAAAAGTGGAAAAAAAGTTAGTTAAAAATTGACCAAAAACTATCTGTAATTCAAAATTGTTAGCTCTTATTTTTTTTTTAATCTTTTGATTTATTATTAGGGAAGATGTTTTGACTAATTTAGAATTGATCAATAGGTTAGTAAAATTTGATTAATAATTACTTTTGTTAATAATTAAACTTAGATAATATCTAAAATATTTAATTTTAATTTCAACATATTAATAATTTATGTTCAATCATTTAGTTCAAAATTGTTAGCTATAAGCGAACAACTTAATTTATTGAATTACCAGTGTTTAATAAAACTATTTATGAAATGATAAATATTTACTGAATAAATATGAAATGATAAATATATTTAATAAAATGAACAAAATATATTAAACTGCACATTTTGTACTTGTGCCTGCTTACCTGGTGTTGGTCAGACAAGGATGGATCCCGATATTTAGTTGCCAACGATCATGATATTGAATTATTGATTGTTAATACACACAGTAATAAAAAAAATAATATATATATATATATATATATATATATATATATATATATATATAAAACACAACCGTCAAATTTGAACAGAGGAATGAATGCTTAAGAGGACACAACAATGGACAGCGATGATTGTTCTCTGTTGGGCATGTCCTTCGTCCGTCAGCGCCTCTTTGGTTTAATTCAATTTGAGAAAATTTTAAAGCTTAAATATATTGAAGATCTCTTATCATTTTCAGCAACAATTACACATTCTTCTTCTTTTTCACCTTCATCTTTTTCCCCATCTTTCATAACTTCATCTCACATTTGTCTCATCTCTTTCAAATTCAAATACTCTTTCATCCTTTTCAGCCTATGCAATTACACACTCATAGAAAAACAAACAAAATCCATCATTTCAAACCCAAAAAGATCAAAACTTTAATTTCATGTTTCAATTTCTCAACCCTCCATACCATGGAATTAGGCAGAGTAATTTCCTCATAGCTTAAACAAGACAGAGCCTTATTCGACGAAGGAACAAAGAGATCTGACACGTTTCATCGAAATCTCGACAACAGGGGAGACAATCCAGAGTCTTTCTCTGATAGCAAGAATTGCTCCAGCTTTGGTGCTAGCGCCATAAGGGTGTAGGGGTTTGAGATGCAACGACAGAGGATGGGGAAAGAGCCGCGTTTGTTGACGAGGGAGTTGATGTTGATGGGAATGGGAACGACGGACAAGCCGTAGTGAGTGGGATCCTCTTGATTGTAGAAGAGCTTTTTGGCGCATGGGTTGCTAGAGGAGGAGGAAGGCGGCAACAAGGCTATGAAAAAAATGAAGCAAACCGTCGTTAGTTGCACATATTTAACTTTATTTATTCTCCAATAAAATAGTTTATTAAATTAAATATCAAAAAATTCAGGTGACACGCCATGTCATTGATATCTCTGACATGGCTCCGCACGTGTATCATTGATGTGTCAAACTAATGAACACGTCATCACGTTTTGGATGGAAACTAACAATAAGGATCTCCCACAAAACTTTTGAAGTTTCAGGGACCTAGCAAGAAACAAATTTTTTTCAAGGATCAGTTTTGAAAATCGAGTATATTTCATGGATCTCCAACATATGTAAACCTAATTTTAATTGGTTCAAATTTTACAAATTAGATCTCACTTGTTTCACGAATAAAACTATTTTTGTACACCCAAATTTCATTCTACGTGTATAAAAAAAATTGATTGATGTAATAAGTCGAGCTGCAAAAATGAGCATATGGGTTTGCTCGATAGACCAAACATGAAAAATTGACAAGGTAAGACCATTATATATTTTATATGTACCTTATTTTTTGAAGTCTAGTCAGGCCTAATCATATTAGGCCTTTTATCATTTTTAGTCTAAAATTATACAAATTTAAAAGAAGAAAAGGTCAAAATAGGTTTGATTGAATTCGAGTCTATGTTTATTGAGTCCAGTATGACTTGGTAGATCCATCAGATTAGTCTAAATAGGCCTAGTTCTATTTTGGCCAACAATCTCTCAGTTCGGTCAAATGAACCAACATGTCAATCCAATCCATTTTTTCAATTCTAGTAATAAGTAAATTTTGAAAAGGAAGATAAAAAATAGAAAATTTGTTGGTACACATGGGTTGACAATTGAATTCCTTAACTAAGGTTTAGTGTTGGATTCTTAACTTGGACATGAAGTAACAATGAAAAATATTACAAAATGGACTTGTCAAGAGGATTATATCTTATGATTATACCAAAATGGGAAACATAAATGAATTATATTTTGAATATTTTAATTTGATAATATGTTATATATTAGTTGTCATCATTTAATTTTTTATATTTTAGTCACTAGAATTTGTATTTTAAAATTATTATAAAGTACTAAAAATTATTACAAAGTGTTAATTTTCCATGCAAGGGACTAAAAAAATAATTTTTCAAAAAATCAAAGACTATTTAAAAAAAAATCAAGCTCCAAAAAAACACATTTCCAAATTTAAGGATTAAAACAATGATTAATTTTTTTTTTGTCAAATTAAAAAGACACGAAGAATCATGTATCTTTGCCGTTTATAAAGGGTGATTTGATCATTGAGCCTCTATTCGATCATACACGAGATGATATAAATATTTAAAATGATAATGTTAAAATAACCACCATAATCTATCAACTATCTTGTACAAATCTAACCCTTTTGCTGTTGATTAAGAATATTATTCCCATTCTTAAATATAAAAGATGAATTAGATGGTTAAGAAAAAGAAAAAAAATTAAGAATTTGATTTTCTCTATTAATAAAAATTAATCATATTAACTATTAAATTTGTCGATTGAAAAAAAAAATGTTCTCATCCTTAAAAAAGAGAAAGAAAAAAAACTATTCCCACCTCTATAACTTGACAAAAGAAAACATTGTGCTATCTAAAAATGTTTTATGTATAGCTATTATGCAATAAGATACATAGAGAAAAAAAAATATTACTATTATAAGATTTTATTATACTATAAGAAATGAAAAATTATAAATGTTGATAAAATATTTAAAGAATTTGTAAATAATTGTCCCTGTGTTATCACTTATCAGTCTGATGCAACACAACAGCGACAAACAATAATATTACTGTTGGTGAAAAGAAAATACTTATAATTAATTTTTTCTGTACAATAGGTATTTTATTTTATAATAAAATCAATTAAAACATGCTGTATCTTAAAAAGACTCAGAAATAGGATGAGTGGTAAAAGAGCCATTGTAATGTTCCTGTTAGGGGAGGTCCGCTACATAATTTTTTTTATTAAAAATCATGTGATTAGGAATTTATTTTTTGTTAAATTATTAAATGATGTTTAATAGAAAGGAGATTTAGATGTAATATAAGTTAAATAATTAAAAAAAATTTATAGAGTGAAAAAAGAAAAATATTGGGTACAATTTAAAAACAAAATGCAACTGAAATTTACTCTTATAAATTTGTGAAAATACCACGTTCCGAATAGGAGAAGGGGCGATAAATTGGCATGTGATCGTGATGCGCGCAAATAACCGTTCCTGTCGCAAGACGATGCGGGGCGAGTGGCCCCGTGTTAACGTTGGTGTTTACACTATTCTACATTTTTTTCTTTTTTTGGCTGAGACTACACTATTCTACATTGACTAATGTTTATATTTATTTAATGATTTAATGATTCCAAAATAATTTTATTAAATTATCCAACAGAATTGGTAGATTGCAGTAGGCCTCGCGCTACACTCATGCAAGTTAATACTCTCAGTTATAACGAGAGAGAGAAAAAAAAAAACCACACTTATTAACTTCGTTGGATTGTGTTAAATCTCTATTAAAAAATATTATTTTCTTAAACTATCCTTCGTTTAAATTAGATATCAAACAAAAAAAATTACTAAAGAATATCTTAAAAATAGATTTATTAAATAAGATAAAATTAATTAATTTTTAATATTTGAAAAAAAATTGTTTATTTATACTAATAAAATATTAATCTCATTTTGAAAAAGTAAGATTCAAGACTCGTTAGATAATAATTAAGTTAAGAGACATTTTTTAATTAATTAATAATATAAAAACTTTTATAATATTATTTTCGGTTTGAAATATAAGCGAAAAAAATAAATGTGTTGGATTGAAACATAAATAAATTTTAAGTAATTCTTACCTACTTAATAATAATATTTTCAAAATATCATTCATTTAATAAAAGTTTTACAATATTTCCAATACCATTTTTTTTTGTTTTATATAATTAATGTAAAAAGATACTTTAGAAAACAAATTAACTTTGTATTGAGAATATCAAAATCAAATAGTTTAAGAGTAATTATTTATCAAACTAACCAGTATATCTTGTTTAGCTGATGACTCAATAAATGCACCCACTTTCACTATGAAATGAGTGTGATCATTGCTAATTTCGTTCTTATTTATAAAACTTAATTACCTAATTCATTAAAATTAAGAAAAATATTTAAATTAGTTGATAGCAATAAATTTATCTTAAATTTATATATTTTTCAAAAATACGATTAACATTAATGTTTATCTCCCTTCTAAATGTATATTAATGTAATCTCTCTTTGGAAAATTTTAAGTCTAAATATATGAGACAATATAAATTGTATCTTATATAGATGATCAAATAAGTTTAAATAGTTGGATTTTATAAATAGGAATGAAGGTAATGGTAGACATCACAATTAATTAGGCGTTAAAAAAAATTAACCATAAAATAATCCTATATTTCTTATAATTAGAACCAACAAAATGCTATCTTTTTTTTCTTATATATAGGACCATAAATAATATTACTCTCTTAGTTTCACATAGACGTCATCCTAAATTATTTTATACAATCGAATAAAAGTAATAAATAATAAATATATGAAAATAAAGTATTCAGTTTTACAAAACTAATTTTATTACGTAAATGAAAAAGAAGAATATCAATACTAGATTCAAAAACTAAAATGACATTTATTAGGATATTGGTACAAAAGAACAATTAATATTATATTGAAACATCAAATGCAATATTTACTTCGAAATAATTTTTTTCCCCAAATGTAACACTTTTTTTGAGACAAAGGGGGTAATTAATTTTATTAAGACAAATGCTAATCAATAATCTTGAGATATTAATTAAGAAACTAAAAGAATAAGTATTTTTATTAAAATGTATAAAATTGTGTTGTTATATTTTTTCACGTTTTTCTATAAACTCTATAATAAATACTTTATTTTTTTTAACCAATACCCTAAGAATAATAGTTAATAAAATCCTTTTTTTAATATTAAGATATTGGTTAGCAATATCCTTTTCTTAATTAATGGTGTGAATTAATTTTATTTTGCTTATATAGATGTCTATTGTTTATTCTTGTTTTTATAATAATAATAATAATAATAATAATAATAATAATAATAATAGTAGTAGTAGTAGTAGGTTCTAAAGTTGAGGCAGAATGGATGTGGTCCACGTGGATATAGGATAGAGAAAAGTAGTAACGGCAACAAGAGCGTGACCGTTTCGCTCCATTGAGCCCAGCCTCACCCAGCTCGTACCTGGCTAATAATGGTTATAAAACCTTTTTTTGTACTTTTCATCCTAGTCTAGATAATTAACAACAACAATAACAATTATTATATTAAATTAAATAAAAGTCTTCAAAAACTCAATTTATTTTATTTTTTATTATTATCTGAAATAAATTAGTTCTCACATGTAACATCTATTAATATAAAGAAATGTTAACCACATATTTTCCAACACATTTTTTAAATATTTTTTTATTTGTTAAAATTCATTAAAAATCATAATTTAATAGATCATATATTTTAGTCAATGAGCATCTTTTATGTTTTATTTTCTAATAGATTTTTCCTGATAATGAGGTGCGTGTAAAAAAATAATAATAGAATTGAGTGTATGTTTGAATTGAAATTAAAAATATTGTAAGTGTATTTCAACGTAAATTCAACAGATAATAGGAAAATGAAAAAAAAAGTCTCAAATTCTTTGATAAAAGTAATCTTACCTCAATAGGAGTATGTAGTAATCACATAATTACTTTCAGACGAGTTTGAAAAGAACATTAATGGGTAAAAATATTCAAATAATACATTTTAATAAAAAAATTTATTAATTTGAAACTGCTTATAAATAAATTACATATTTGGGGTAATGGATCATGCCCAGAATGAGTATGACTGGTCACGTCCAAATTAGGCGTGATCAGGGGAGAGGTCACGCAGTGTGTTTCACCACAGGGTGACACGTGTCATGCATAGATGGAGCGATGTGTATATAAATTTCGAATCGTCATAATTTTTGACTGAAATATCTTATTGAGACGTACAATATGTCAAAGCGATCGTAATTGATAGAAGAAGGCCTAATTAATTCTCGAAGGGGATTTGCTGAAAAAAATTTCTAAAAAATGTCTCTAAGTGCCTCAAAATTACGATTTAATCTTCAAATATCTAAAAATTTGCTTTTTTCTACTTTTTTAATTATTTAGTCAATTAATTACATACTATTTTTTATTTTTTAATTACTTATTTTAATTTCGAGCATTTTGACATATCGTACATTCCGACCGAACATCTCTATTAAAAGTTAGACCATTTGAAAGATATATTGAATGCTATTTTTTTTTAATTAGTTCAATATGTCTGATAGAGGTGTACGATCAAAATTTTATATCTAACATATTTAATGTATTATAAAAATAATTAATTAAAATATAAAAAAATAAATAGGATATGAAAAATTAAAGATTGAACAAAAATAAATATTTTAAAATAAAAATAAGAATTATAAAAAAATAAGAGAATCAAAATAGTAGAATAAGAGTTTAAATATTTTAGTTTGATCAATTCCTTACTGTTACAATTTGCTTGTATATTTTTATTTAATTTGTACAATTTAAAATAAGCACTGTACCAAGGTTAGTGATATTCTTATGTGATTGACAAAATGTTCAAGAATTCTTGTAGAACTGACTCAGTTTTTTCTTATTTTACTTATTTAAAAAAAACATTTAAAAATAACGATTAATATATCTTTCAAATGGTCTAACTTTTGATAGAAATGTTCGATTGAGGTGTACGATATATCAAAATGCTTGAAATTAAGAGAACTAATTTTAAAAAATAAAAAATAACATTCAATTAACTGACTAAATAATTAAAAAGTAGAAAACAAGCAATTTTTTAGACGTTCAAAGATTAAATCATAATTTTGAGACACTTAAAGGCATTTTTTTTGAATTTTTTTTATCAAATCCCCTTCGAAAAATTGTCTAGGCCTTCTTCTCTCAATTACGATCGTTTTGACATATCGTACGCCTCAATCGAACATTTCAGTCAAAAGTTATGGCCGTCCAAAGTTTACATACACATCGCTCCATCTATGCATGACACGTGTTACCCTGTGGTGGAACACGCCTGATCTGGGCGTGACCCCACTGGTCACGCCTAATCTGGACGTGACCAGTCATGCCCATTCTAGGCGTGACCCAGTATCCCATATGTGTAATTTGTTTACAAACAGTTCTAAATTAGTAATTTTTTATTAAAAATTTATTATTTGGGTTCTTTTGCTAACATTGATGTCATTTGTTGTGCTGGCTTGCTTCTTCGCAATAGCCATCGATGCTCTTGTATACAAATAGAATGATGTTAGAGACAACACAATAAAAGTGTGATAATGTATGTCACTTTGTCCATCGGATGATGGAACTCAACAAGATGTGATTAGTTATGAGAAAGTGAAAGATGAATTTTTTAGATTTTAATTGGGCCCTGTTGGTAGAGAGGCCTTTGCTTCCTGCACCTCCCAAAAGACTCAAAACGTGGTGAGATGGCAATATGGGTGGTCGTTTGAGCGAAACGACATGAGAGGGGCCTTAAAATCGGGGAAGAGGAGGAACAAGAGGTGAAGGAAGAAGAGAAGGAGAATGACGGAAAGTTGCATCCGATCCGTCGTAGAAGCTATTCACTCCTCTCCTTTCCAAGCCGTTCTCCATCTCACCGGTGGAGCTTCTCAGGTTCATTTCTCTCTCCTATTTCGTTGCACGCAGAGTGTTGAATTGAACAATCAATAATAATTGGACGTTATCAGGTGGTGGGTTCGTTGCTATCAGTTCCCGGTGCTTCGAATACTGTGCTCGAAGTTGTGGTTCCTTACTCTAAGATGTCTCTCATCCAGTTACTCGGAAAGGTCCCTTCCTTTTCATCTTATATACCAATCAGCTTTTCTGTTTCTTCTTCTCACTGTTTTTGTTCGTGCAGATTCCATCCCAATTTTGTGGCCAACAGACTGCTGAAGATATGGCTTTATTGGCGTATAATCGCGCTCTTAAGCTCTCCAAGCCAGGTTCACTAATGGAATGCACCTTTGCCACTCAATTTTGTTTTTGTTATTGCCTAGTAATAATAATAATAATATGTAAAAGTTTATGTGTTGTGTGAAACATGGTAAAAGTGTTTTTACAATTTGGATGGATTGCAACTTTTGTGTGTGTGTGTGTTGTGCCAAAGGCAACAACATGAACTGATGGGGTTTGCATTTGCCTGTTGATTAGGATCCCCAGTTGTTGGTGTGGGTTTCACTGGTTCTTTGGCCAGCAGTCGTCCAAAACTCGGGGAACACAGGTATTGTCTAAATTTGCCTTATCTATGAAAATGGTTCCTGAAACCTCACTATATTCAGTTGCAGCCTACCAATTAAGCTTTTCAATGGGTATCTTATATGCTTAACTTCTGAAAAGGTTACCGTTGGCCTGTACATTGCGTAATTGCATTGGTATATACTGGTTTCAATCCCTCAGGCTTACTGCCAATGGGTTTTGGGATTTCCAATTTTGTTTGAACCAGTTATACCTCTGGTCCAGAGTTATTTACTTATTTCCTATTTGTGCCAAGAAATTCACATTTGCAAGGCAGTCTTGTGTGATTAACCTGGTACCACCTTGTGAAACTACCCCGAGGATTGCTATGGCTGAATCCTACTTTGATGAGAACATGGGTGGATTAAATGATAAGGTGCTCAAGTTTGTAATTCAATTTTGTTGAAAAACAGAGAAGTTGGATGGGAATTTAAGGAATTAGAAAACAAGCTGCTGGAACCTTTTTGGACAGCAATTAAAATTGATAACTAGCTTATTATCAACATGAACTTATTATTGGAGCTCATATAATGTTCTTTTTAATGTTCTCTTGCTATTACTTGTCCATGACTTCCTATGAAGATATATTTTTCCTAAAGTTGTATTAGTAGTAGAGGTCTGAGGGCAAGCCTTGGCACAACAGCAGGGTTGCTGCCTTGCGACTTGGATATCATGTACTAAGAAAGAAGTCTTTCTGCTTGTGGTTGTAAGACTGTGTGCATTTACCCTCCCCAGACCCCACCAGGTGGGAGCCTTGTGCATTGGGCAGCAATTTGTATCAGTCGTTGGTTTATATAAAGATACAAGAAACAAGCTAAGCTCAACAACACATATGTGCATTACTTCTGCTTTTCAAGTTACCTCTGGATTTATTGTTGTCAATCTGAGTGCATCACTCTCTGGATCTCATTAATTTGTCACATTTTCTTTAAAGAGGATCTTTCCATATTGCACAATTGTACTCTGCCTCTTCTCCTAAGTGTGATTTTTGGGGAAGAGTATTCCCATGTGAACTTCTTTTACTTTTATGTTTATCTGCAGATTTTATATGTCAACAAGGACAGCCGACCAACTTTGGATATCAAGTGTGACCTTGACTAAGGTACTGTTATCCTATTATTTTTTCCATGTGTTACTATGAACTTGACGCTAATCATGTGATAATAGTATATTATATATGTGTGTGTTTGTCATTTTGTTTATGTAAAAAAATTATATTTATTTATTCTGCAAACTGTTAAATTTTAGGGGCTTCGTACTCGAGAAGAAGAGGATAGAGTTTCTAGTCATCTTTTGATCAAGGTGTGTGGCAGGTGTGAAAAAAATTGTGAATACTTTCGCTTTGCTATTTATTTGCACTCGAGTTTTTTCATCTGTTTTTTTTTTTTTCCTTTTGTAAGATTATGTATAAGAACATTGGAGATCTTGTAAAGTGAGAACAGGAATATTTGGAAGCAAAAATTTTGTTTATTCCTTACCACATAAAAAAACTAACGTATTCCTTACCACATTTGTTTTAAAATCTTACTTTGCTTTGGGTTTCTTTTTGCTCCATTTTCTGTTCTGGTTC
The DNA here is from genome assembly GCA_007407185.1 of Glycine tomentella. Classification (NCBI taxonomy): domain Eukaryota; kingdom Viridiplantae; phylum Streptophyta; class Magnoliopsida; order Fabales; family Fabaceae; genus Glycine; species Glycine tomentella. Next base: position 109,858 of record PYAF01002933.1, on the reverse strand, counting down.
TAGGCAATTGGAAATGCATGCAAAGTTCCAGGAACATCTGTTTCGTTGTTGAGTGAGTCAGATGTATCTGATGAATGTGAAACACAATTCAATGAAGATCACCAGTTAGAACAACTTATAAATGGTCAAATATGCTTTAAAATTTACCCATTTGAAAATGGTATGGTTAAACTTTTGAGCAGAAGCAATATCAATTATTGATTCAGTGACGTTTACATTCTACTTTCTTATTGACAAATTTTTATCTTTTGGTTGCAGAGATACCAGCCGAAAGGAAAATAATAATGTCTGGTTCTTTCAATCCATTACATGATGGGCATCTGAAGCTTATGGAAGTTGCTACTCGGTACTTAAACTTGTGTTATTTTGTAAAAAATGCTCAAATATTTTTTATAGGTCAATGACAATCTAATGAACTAGTCATAAAATGTATTTTTTCTTCTTCCAGGTTTTATTTTAATATGCTTGTTATAGATAATATGCCTTCCAAGGGGCTACTCTATTAATTTGCTTTTAGAATTTAGTCTAAAATATTCGATGATATTTATATTTGTTGATAACATTAATGTTATTTATCAAAGTGCCTACTACTGGACTGGAGTAAAGAAATATTTTAACTTTGATATTGACAATGAAGTATTCTCTATAGAAGTTGACATCGTGTCAACACCATAATAACCAAATATCATATCTGATTGGGTAGTTAGTGTAAAATTTACATTATATCAGAGAAATTTATAATTTTCTTTTCTACCAGATCTATTTTGAGAATCTAATTAGGATCAGATATCTATACGCATGATGATTTATTTAAACTTTGTTTCTTTTGTTCATAATTTTATTTCAATATTTCTCTTATTAAAAATATATTTATGCAGCATTTGTGGTGATGGATATCCTTGCTTTGAAATATCTGCAGTCAATGCAGACAAACCTCCATTAACAGTGTCTCAGATCAAAGATCGCATCAAGCAATTTGAAGAAGTTGGTGAGGTTCTTTTTCGCTATTCCAGATTATTAAACATGCATTGGTCTTAAGTTCTAAATGCATGAGTTTCTTAAGTACCATTTCATCTACCAATTTATGAAGCGGGATCTGCTTCCATTTTTATATCCAAGAATGTGTTATTACCTTCATATTTTCACAGTGAACACTGAACGGGATTAACATGTTTTGTTTTAAGTTAAAAAATTTAGGATAAGCTCATATGACAATGTCATACTTGGAGTTTAAAGTTATGTTTGGATTAATGCAAGATAAGGAGTTCCAATGTATTAAATGAAGAAAGAAAAAAATGTTGCTTCTAGAGTAAAAGTACTTTTGAGCTCTTCCAATTTTAATCCAAAAAATGTACTAATACTGTTTCTGATTACTTAGTATGTCATTGTTTAATGTACCACCTAAAGTAGTAAATGATTTCTTCAATGGCAGGAAAGACAGTAATTATATCCAATCAGCCTTATTTTTATAAGAAGGCCGAACTTTTCCCAGGCAGTGCTTTTGTAATTGGGGCCGACACGGCTGTGAGGCTTATTAATGTATGGATTACTTACTTCTTGGATTAATTTTACATGATTTTAACCATGTCATGTACTGCACTTTTTTTAATACTTGTTGCTTCATTAGTTGTGTTTGGCATGTTTCTGAGTGTTAGAATTATATATTAGTCTCTTAATTATCATTAGAGAGCAACTAGGGATTTGTTCATTATTACTTAGATTAGATTGATTCTATGTAATTAATGTAGATCCTATTTGCTCATTATAAATAAAGGATTAGTGGGTCGTCCTAGAAACACAACATTATTACAGTAGAACACTGTTACACTGAGGATGCAACTTTAGTTTCATAAAATGTAAAGCAGCTCAATCCCTGTTTACGTCTGGATCATGTCACATGCCCTCATGATACTTTTTTATGTTATCTGTGGACAGTGCTTTTGTTGTTGTGGAAAAGCACGTTTTATTCATTAGAATATATTTTCACAAAACATATTACTTATGCCATTTTTTTATAGCTGAATGGAGTAGAGCAATCTGACTGTTATATTTATATGTTTCCCTATTCCATTGCTTATCAATCTGCAGCCCTGTGGTTTATGTCATGACATTCATTAAGTGGACTGGTTTTTGTGAAACAAAATTATGTATTTATTTTAGGATTGTTTCCCAATATGTATAGCTTTTGTCTGGCACACTGAAATTGTTATTTCTCCTTACAGATATGTTGAGTTAGATTGAGCCTATCATGATAGGGAATATTTCCGACAAATTGACTGATTTTGAATAAGGACCTATGTACCAGATTGGCCCCTTTAACTAGCTTATTAGGTTGTAACTTGGAGGGAAAATACTCTATACTAGAGAACAGAAACTTAGAAATATTGTGAATATCCTTTTTGAAACAGTATAAATTCAGCAGTAAACATAATTATTTTTATATAAAATTGCTTTCATTTTATTTTGTTTCTAAATATATGTATAGAAAATAGTTAAAGCAGCTTGTTATTGTTTTCCTATGCAAACTTTTAAAAATGAGAAACAAAATAAAACAATAAACTGTTTTTTTATTAAAAGTGAAAACAAAATATTATCTCAAATCTGGCCAATAAGAAGAAACAAGAAATGTCTCATTCTCTTTTTCGCGTTTCTGCTGCTGTATTGTGGATGTCAAGCCAAAAGTCTGACCAGTTCAGTACCCAAAATTCCCACTTTGTATTTTCTTTGTAGTTAAGAATAAGTGTACTTTTTCTTTTTGTTGCTTCAATAGATTTTATTAATTAGTATCTTCAAATTCTTACATGTTACTCTTGCAGCCTAAATACTACGATGGTGACTACAACAAGATGCTGAAGATACTTGTTGGTTGTAAAGAAACAGGATGCACTTTCCTTGTGGGTGGTCGGAATGTTGATGGTGCTTTCAAGGTATTACTGCATAAGCAAAGAGCGTTTCTAATTGTGATATTCGTTTTCAAGTTCAGTGTTAGTGAGGCCATTTTGTGGTTTGATGGCAGGTTCTAGACGATATTGATGTTCCAGAAGAACTAAAAGCCATGTTCGTCTCCATTCCAGCTGAACAGTTCCGCATGGATATATCCTCCACTGAAATAAGAAATAGAAGTGGGATGTAAATAATTTTATGGCTAAAGGTCAATGTTTAATCTAGGATGAAATCACTAACACTTAAAAAAGGGGTTTATATTTTTTGAACTATCTTTGTGAATTGACTCAGTATTTTATTATATAATAATAAAAAAAACATTTTTCAGGTTCATGATCAATGCAGTTTTGGAAGGAACTGTAGAGCATCTTGTGATTCATTAAAGAGAAGTCCCTGTATGTGTCAGACACGTATTGAATAGTCATGCTCATGCATAAGACACGACACTTGAAATCCGAAGGCGAGATGTGTCTGTATAGTGTCCATCATTCGTAGTTTTGGTTTTAGTGTAAAAGACAAATAATGTTTCTGCAACGTTGATTGAAAAAGAGTGTAGGATGATTTAGATACGACGCTTTTTAGTTAGTGGGGTTTGAGAACATTCTTAGTGAGTGCTAATCGAAAAACGTACCTATGTAGATGAAGTGAGTGTTTAGACCAACAATGACAAAATTGTTTTTTAACAAAATTAATTTTAATTATTTTAAAATTATGTGATTTATGTTTAAAATATTTTTATTATAAAAGTAAGTAACAAAATTTAGTATTATTATAAATTATTTTGTTTTGATGTAAAAGTTATTTAAAATTGTTTTTTAATTCAATTTTGGATTCATAATCAATGTCTTAATATAAAAGTAAAAAATTATTTAAAATTATGTGAGTTAGTATTTTAATGTAATTTTAGAAAATTCAACTAAACATGTACAAGCTGTCTATGCGAAAGTGAGTGCGAAACTGCATACTTCAGCTAGTTCCATCTTTGATTGTGCTGATGAGTTAGTTCTCAAAGGAAGACGACTGAATGAAGCCGGGAATTGGCCTTGAGAAGTGAGAAATATGAGCTAAATAAATGAATATATAATTTATATTAATGAATAAATACAGACATAAATAAATACATAATTAGATAAATGAATAAATAAATAAAACAAATGTAATTGAAAACTCAACTCCACCTCCAAAAATCTTATTAGTTTTTTCAAATTTAAATTTTGAATAAACTGATAAGATTTTTTCTTATATTATTATATTAAATTAATAAGATGATACAATATCAAATGATGGTAGGTTGAGTTTGTGAAAAAATATTTGAGTTTGGTCACTCCAGACTACACTCTTGACAAAAGATAACAAACTTTAAGTGTTTGTTAATTTAATTAGAACAAGTTAGACTTTAAATTTTTTAAATAACCAACACAATACAACAGCTACTATTTTTTCTTCATAAATTTGCTTTATAAGATGTGATGGGGATATAATGCAAGCATTTCTCTTGGTGAAAAATTTAAATTGCAATTATTCTCCTTGTAAGAAAATAATCCATTTAAATTGTAATTGAAAACTCAGCTCCACCTTTTCCCTTCCCCGAATCCAACTGTTTGTCCCGTTTTTGTTTGTCCATTCTCTAATTAAAAAATAATATATATTTCTTTAAAATGATAGGTATAATTTCTCTTTCGTTTGTTATTCTTTATGTTAAAAAAATAAATATTTTTCAGTAAGGAATAAAGAAAAAGGCACGGCGACTTGATTAGATTTCACGCATTTACTTAGGGTCGTACAATCAATCATTTACTTTCATAGCATCCTATACTATTTTGACTAGAACGAAAAAAACACAAGCTAGCATGTGCCAAATAGATACTCTGGTCTCGTTAGTTAGTTCCTTTCCTTCACACATGATCACCGGTCTACGTGCCTCAACCCTCAACCACCGCAGCCTCCGCCACATGCTGCTCCGCACCCTGCGGCGCAGGCGGAACCACCATAGTTGTGATCTTGGGAGGCTTTTTTGGAGTTCTTGGGCACTCTATCTGCACAGAAGAAGATAGATGATTATAATTCTTCAAAACTTTACTCAGTCGACCGTTAACTTGAATATTGATTGATTCCTTTGCTTTTTAAGGGCGGCGAATTGAAAAAAAAAATTATTCGTGTGCCAATTATGTGCACATTTGGTTGGCAGCGGCACAGGTCTGAATTGTTAATGAACTTAGTCCTAATCTTATCCTTAAAGTGGCAAATTAGGATCTCAATCCGAGAGAATTTTTTTATCAGGAATCTGGAGAGAATTTAGTCCTTGCATTGAGGCCAAACTGTGATGTAAAAAATGGTAGATGATCGCATTAATTTTTTGATTGTGCGTATAAAAAATATTTTATTAAGAGATAAATTTTATTTCGATGATTTTAGGTTAATCTTATACTGTCTGGTTATGAAGATATAACTTACTTTCAGGAAAAAAAATTGACGCGAGTAAACTAAATTTTTTTCGTTCGTTCAGCTTCTTTACTTTTTCTATATTAAAATAATTGTAGTTTAATATTTTGAATTAGTATTAAGAAATTTGCTATATTTTTAATTTCTGTAACGAGTTATTACATTCACATATCAATTTTTTTAAGAAGAACACATCAATATTTTAGTTGACACGTTTATGTCATATAAGCATTTTAGTAGAGTTGTTACCTCTATACTTTCATCAAATGGCGTCAGGTTAGGAGTTTCTTTATATTTGAAATAAGATTATTTTGTTTAAACTTATTTGTTGAAATAAACATTTATTTTAATAAAATAAGTAATTTTTTTAATCTTTTTAGTGTGTTTTTCTAAATTACTTTTACTTAAAAAATAGTTTTTTATTTATTTTAAGAAGCAAATTTTATTTGTTTCTTAAAAAATACTTATTTTAAAATTATTTTTTTAAGTTTAAAAAACTCACCCATAGTTTCAAAACTTCCTTTCTTTAATACTGTTATTTTTTTATATTTAAAAACGTTTTCCA
>PYAF01002933.1:71421-99221 GCA_007407185.1 Glycine tomentella | reverse complement strand
CATCTATCTTCTCACTTCCTTGCCTACAAATGATATATTCATAGGGTATAAGGTTCATGCCATCTCTCACTGCTGTAACAAGGCAACATTCTGCAATCACATAATAAGCAATTCGCTCATAACTCTGAAGTGGTGTATCAATCAAGACTACAGGTGTGTATCCAGGCCTTCCAAATGTATTATTTATCCTCTTCACCGTGGCATAAGTTTCACTTTGTACCTCCTGCACATCCTTTCCGCGGCCTCTTGCAGGGTTAGCAATTTGGACCAGAACAACTCTGCCCCTCTTATCAGGATGTTGTAAAAGCAATTGTTCCATGGCCAAAAGTTTTAAGCTGATTCCTTTGAATATATCCATGTCATCGACCCCAAGTAGCACAGTCTGATCTCTGAACTGTTTTTTTAACTCCGCAACCTTGCTTTCTGTCTCGGGATGACTCATGACCAATTGGAGCTGACCTATATGAATACCAACAGGAAGAATCTTAATGCTTACAGTTCTTCCATAGTACTCAAGGCCAATGTAGCCACGCTTGGATTGGTATGAAATCCCAAGCATTCTACTGCAACAGGAGAGGAAATGCCTGGCATAATCAAAAGTATGAAACCCAATAAGGTCAGAATTCAGAAGAGCTCTAAGAAGTTCGTCCCTAACAGGAAGAGTACGGTATATCTCAGACGAAGGAAATGGACTGTGGAGGAAGAATCCTAGCCTCACCCTGTTAAATCTCTTTCTCAAAAATGTTGGAAGTACCATCAAATGGTAGTCATGAACCCACACAAAGTCATCATCAGGGCTAATGACTTCCATCACTTTATCCGCAAATATCTTGTTCACAGAGAGATAAGCTTGCCAAAGGGACCTATCAAATCGACCGCCAAGATCAGGTGACAGTGGAAGCATGTAGTGAAACAAAGGCCATAGATGTTGTTTGCAGAATCCATGATAGAATTTACTAAAAAGCTCAGGAGGGAGGAACGTTGGCACGCATTTGAAAGTGTCAAGCAAGTACTGAGCAACATCATCTTGCTCAATTGGCTCAATCTCTTCTTTAAGACAACCAATATAGATAGTTTCCACATCATCCCCAAGACCATCTTTCAGCTGTAAAAGAAGTGAATCCTCATCCCATGTGAACTCCCAAGTACCATCATCTTTTCTGTGTGCCTTTAATGGAAGTTGGTTACCAACAATGATCATCCTCTCTTGAGAGACTGAGGATGGAGTATCAGAGCAAACACTGTTGCTGGTCTCATCATCAAGTTCAGATAGTACTCCAGCAACAGTTGCCACTCGAGGGAGCCTTTTCTTCTCGCGGCCGAAAGTTGGGGAGCCACAAGAAGTAAGATCTAACAGGTTAGAATATGACCTTGAAACCATTTTGATGATGGCCAAATGATGAGCTTTGGGGGACAAGATGCAGAAGCAGGCTTATATTAATTGTTACACTTCACAGTCCTTCAAACAACCATAATAAGGATGAAATTTCAGAAATCTGAAAACAAATTAAAAGTCATTTATAGCACGAAACTAATTAGTCCAGCAGAATCAATATAACCTAATGTTACATTACAACAAAAGTCCATAACAAAAATTTGGTATGTTTTCTTTACACCTCAGGATTTCAAAAAATTCAGGTTTAGCACATAGTACTCATGAGAAAGGAGCAGAGAGGGAGATAAATATAAAATCTCACACTAGAACCCCTTCAGCTGGGACTGACAGTAGTTGTGTACTTTAATGACAAATTATGTTTCGAAGAATACCACGTTCAACCAAAAAGGCAACCATAACAACACTTTGAGAAAATCCTAAAAATGGAGAACATTTTAATCTATTAATAGAATTATTAATAATACCACCTACCAAAAGGAAAAATGCATCCACCAACACTGAGAATTGGAGCAACGTCTCAGGATGGCTGCGTAAAACTTAAATGGATCCAAACACCAAGATATATAAAAAATGCTCGATTAGCCCATCTTCCTTTGATGAACGAAGAAGCTCAAGAGAGGCCAAACCAGCGTTGAATGAACATAAGAGCAAGAAAGGAAGTAACTTTTCACAACAGCAATGAAGAAAAATCCTACCCTTTGAAAACAACAAGCAAAAGAGAGGTGGTGAGTGGTGTGAGTTAAGATATGAGAGACAGACACCAAAAAGATTCTTCTTTTCTTTCTCTTCTCAGTCACACACAGAAACACTCACCTGAGTGAGCAATGGTGTCAACTGGGAATCCCTTTTTCTCTTACAAAAAGAGAAAATTCATAGTGATATTTTTTGCCTATTACACCCAACTAACGACAAATTGGGATGCCTTTATACAAAGAACTTGATTCTCTCCTCCCCTTAAACACACACACACACGCGCACACACTCACTATTTGTGAATGTTTCTATCTCAGTGATGTGTGATGACATGACTACCCCAAAATAGTGAACTCCAACATCCTTAACCACGGTTAGTTTTTTCTAAATGAAAGATTAACTCCACCAAACCCTCCTCAAATGTGACGGTGGTGCTTCACTGCCACCACTAAGACATGCTTAATGCACACTAAAGCGCGTGTAATCACATCACCATTCATATTTTTTTTTCCTTTCAGTTCCAGCATATATTCCCTTGTCATTCTCTTGTGTACAAGGTGGGCTTGTCTGGTTTTTTAGGTTCAAATATATTCTAACTAACTCGTGAAATTAATTTAACGCAAAGTAGTGTTTCATTTTCTTAAATTGTGATTTGGACATGGTTAATGCCTGCTTGAATCACATAGGGATAACTCGTTAACTCTTTTGTGCATATTGTTTCAAAAACATTTGAACAATTTCATTTTAAAATTGATTTTAGTAAATTTTCTAACAACATGCCTAATACGAGTTGTTTTATAGAATTCTTAAAATTAAGAACTAACTCTTATATAATTTTACCAATGGAGAAATTCACGGCGTAATTCTTAAAAATTATAAGATCGTCTATTTTTAACTTTTTAACAATTTTACTTTTAGAAAGAAAATTTATTAAAATTCTCGAATTTCATGTAGTATTGTAAGGCTTATAAAAAAAAATCCAACAACTAATATTGGAGATTCTCTTGAAAAAATGTCCTAATTATATTAACTATTAAAATGTTAGTATGATTTTGTAGAAATTATTGACAAGCAAGACCTTAGAATTTGCTGCAGAGTATATTACACGCGCAACGAGATTAGTGAGCAACATTGCAACATGTTTCTTCCTTAAAAAAAAGTGTCGGATAGAGCTTATTTTATGAACAAAGTGATTCTTAATTGTTGTTCCGGGTTACAATATATTTGGTTGAATTTTTTTAAGAGACTAGAAAAATTTTGCTCTTTCGAAACAGGCTAATCGAAATATGCATTCAAATCTTAAGCATTATCATGCAAATATTTGGAAGAAGAGAATATTAGAGAGGGAGAAATTATGTAAAAACGTACGTTATAATAGAATACAACAATTATATAAATGACATAAATGTTATTATCATGTACGTAAGTGTGATGCAAACATATGCCATATATCAATTTATGTTTTTGAACATTTTATTATAAATTACGTAAAATAAATATAATTTATGGTAAATATTAATTTACAGTCTTGTCAATATTTAAGTTATTAAATTTATTTTCACCAAAAGTATGAAATCTAATCTGAAATAGTGAAATCTGTTAAAAAAATTACTGGTAACTCATGATATTTATATTGAAAATAAATGTAAAATACTCAATTAAAACAAAGGATGATTTTTTTTTCCTTATCATACTATAATTCCAACCCACCAACTATGAGAATAAAATCCGAACCCAAAAATATCCATTTGACCTTGTCTCAAGTTTGATTGGAATATTCACTTTGATTGGGGTTGGAGTTTTTCCCAACTTGGAAGGAACTGAGGGTGAAAGTAGGATTGGGTATGTCATTTCCTGCTCCGCCCCCGGTCTTGTACTGGTCACACTATATATATATATATATTTATAATTATTAATAATGTAGTATATATATTTATATGTATTTTATGTAATTATTAATTATATAATTATGTATTTATTTTATTTTTTATTTTTATAATTATTAAAAACATAGAATAATTATTTTAATGATTAAATAAACCATATTGTAATTATAATATTAATTATAAAAAAATTAAAAATTATGCATTTAATTAAAAATATAATTTAATTCTTAAATATGTTTAGAATATTTATTCTTTATAAAATCATATATATATATATATTGATTGAATTAAAATATAATTAATAAAAATATATAAACAACTTATTTTTTAAAATGTGAGATGGATTTTCCCATCAATTTTTCCCAAACCAATAAAATGTAATAAGAATGAAATTGAGTTCTATTTTTTTCACCTCCATCTTTTATAAACTCAAATCCATTCCACCTTTTCTGAGAACGATAATGAGATCAGAGAAACACCCAATTGTCATCCCTACAACCCACCTCCTCTGCGAGTTCTTACCCTCGTTTCACATGTTTACTTTTACACAACGAGGACGTGCTTCTTTTTTATTTACTTTTATTCTTTTGGTTTATGGCGTCATTGAGCATTGGAAACCCATTTTTTTATTATAATATCATTTATAACCCTTCTCTTTTACTTTTTGTGTAGTGCACGAGCCTTTGTTTCATTTTTTTTTATTTGACTTCCTTTTCAGTCATGGAGCCTCAAGCTAAAAATGATGATTTATTATTTATTTATTGTAGTTGCATATTTGCTGTTCGCGGTGGAGAATAAAAACTTGTGAGAGAGACGTTTAGTTTTAATGACATGTATAAATTTAAGAAACTAAACTATAAATTATAAAATTTATTTCAACCAATGAATTTTATTCCAACTTCTCAATCAAATTCCCTTTGTTTTAATGACATGTATTATTTTTTTTGGTAGACCCCTAATTTTTAATAAAGTATAGTTTTTTATTAACTGAATAAAATATAGGTATTAGTTTTTTATTAAAAGAATATTAATATTAGTTTAAAAATATATTAGACTAACCTATTCCTTAATTTGGGTTCATCATATTGAAAAGTTTACAATTCAGTGTCTGTACCAAATTAGGATAGGTCAATCATTTAAGAATCAAATCAAATCGTTAGTCTAAATAAATATATTAAAAACTTTGAATCCGATCTATTAACATCCTTAATTTATATATATATATATATATATATATATATTATTTATTTTTATTCTATTTAACATGTAATCCAAATTGTACGAGTTCGAGAATACGTTGATAATTTTTCCTTGTTGTTTCGACTTCTATCCGATCGTCCTTGTCATCTTTTGCCACTCTTTGTTGTGTGTGAGAGGGAGTGGATATATTATCTCAATATAGTAAATAAGAGTAATAAACACACCATTTATATACTATGAGTCTTATTATTTATGAATCTTATCTTATTATTAATGCGATGATAATCTTTCATTATATAATAATATTATCTCAATTCAAGGATTGTGCCTCTAACATTAACATTGCCAACTGTAACAAGGTCGAACAATTCCCAATGATCAAGTATTATTCGATTATATGGTTATCTAAGGGTTCTAAGCCCTATGGGATACAAAAAAACATGACTCGTCTGGAAGCATTAAATAAAAAATAAGTACACTTAATTTCTTAAAAATATAAAAAGTTTTCAATATTTACTTTATTTAGTACTACTATTAATTAGGATAATTCGTAGGAAGAGTAAGCAGAAGAATATACAATCACTAAATAATACTAGGATTTAATTATCTGGATCTGTTTCACGATCACCCGACCGACAATATTTCTTGCCATACAGCAACAGTATCTCCAAGAACATTGGTTGTTATATTTTTCTTGTCTTTTGCCGCATCATGTACAGTAGCAATATGTAACTAAAAAAATAATATCCTTTATACAATTTGAGGTGCACCCCAAACTTTTATTACTGAAAATTACTTGTCATGATTTATAAATTGGTTCCATGCCAACTTCAATCAATATCTGGACTGAACATGTTAGATTAGAATTCGTAATGTATAGCAAAATAGATTGCGTGATCATGACTTAAAAAATATTTCATCCGTTCTTATAGTTTTAATCTTTAAAAATAATTTTAAGTTGACTGGTGTTTTTACTTTTTAATGAGATATTCAAACATCCATTCAATTTTATTCTATGATAAATAATATTATTTTAAAAGACTTAATAATATACTTATTGAGATTAAAAGAGAGAACAAAAATATTTTAATAAAATTATATCCAAATATAAATTAATTCTCTTGTAATGTTTAATCAGTCATTTTAAGACAGAGAAAATATCACCATTATGAATTACTCCAAGCCAAGTTCAGGTTACTACATATCATCTCAAATTAAGACAAAGCTTGTGGTAGCCAATCATGCAACACAGACTTTAATTAATGACCAGCTTTACTAATATTAATCAAATGTTCTTTGAGTCTTTGATTTTGAGCAAAAGTATACATTAAATTTTCATATACTGTTCATGTAAAAAATTATATCATTAAATAATGACAAATTATGCTAAATAATTATACCATTAGCTAATTAAAAATTATTGATATTAATCAAATGATATAATTTTTTGTATCATTAAATCATATAATGAAAAAGTTTGCGACTTTAAATAAATTAAATTAAATTACAGATTATTTTCATCAACATGCTTATAGAACTTTTTATTAAAATTTAAAGCAAATTAAGGATTTTTTTTTCAATTTTGTTAGCATCGATTAATTGATTTTAAGAAATTAAAAATGAAAGTTTATATTAAAAAAAATAAAATGTTCATTATGTCTTTATATTTGCAAAGTAATAAATATTTTTCTATGATATTTTTATTTTAGATCAACCTTAAAAGACTTTAAATAAGAATTTTAATGCTCTTGCATCATCAACATCAACATAAGAATAGCTAACTTTTTATGGCCGGTTCGCAACTCCTGATGCCAACCCTCCTCCTTTATCCTGGCTTGGGACAGGCCATGCATGCATACACACATAGGCACAATGCTCTTGCATCATAATGATGTAATTTTTTTAAATTACCATAATAGGTATATTTTTAAAAATTTACAAAAATAGAAAAATCATGCTTTAAATACGATTTTACTATGAAGAAATCATCCTTCAAATCACAATTTTATTTTTTAGAAAATTGTTACATTTAAATTATATATGTATATACAATTTCAGTTTTTAAATTTTTTTATTATTAAAAGTTGAAATCATATATTAAAATACTATTTCAACATGTTTTATTGTTTTATTTTAAAATTATATATTAACATATTCTTAGAGAATTTTTTTAAACAAATGAAAAGTAAAATCGTGTTTTGATATATGATTTGTTCATTGTGAAATCGTATAGCAAAGTACGATTTATCCATTTTTGTAATTTTTTTTGAAAATATCTATTATGATAATTTTTTAAAAATTCTACCCATTTTCATAATTAACCCAAATTTTAATTTTGAATATGTCACATTATATAAAGAACTATTGGTTTAAAAATTATTTTTATGTTCATGTCCATCTATTATTATAAAAAGTTATTTTCTTATTTTTAGTATCTTATACAAGTAATAGTAAAAGAAAAAATATATTATTTCATAGCTTTTATATAAATATTTCTAAAAAATTGTTTTATAATTATTTAGAAAACACAACAAATCCTGAAATATTTTTTTATCAGATATCTAATATGTTTTCAAGAAAAAAAATTTCAAGAAAGTAAGTATGGTAAGTTTAGTTACATTTTCGGTATAACCTTTACCCGAACAATAAAAATAACAAATACTAAAAACAAATTATCGGTGGAGTTTAAGTTTTAGGTTATTACTAATTAGTATCTCTTATGATATGTTAAAGAACTAAAAAAATAAAAGCCTAAAATATCATAAACAACACAATTTTATACATTCTAATATATAAAAAAAAATCTTAGTTTTTTAACCCTAGTTAACATTTGCCTGAGTTTTAATAACCTTATTTTTGGACCAGCCTTTGATTACCGTAACTTTTCTTTAACAAAGACATGAAATTTACTTATTTAATTATTTTTATTAAGTCACTTATCATTTTTGTTAGTTTGATTGTGAAAAAATAGATGAGAAAAGAAGAATTTTTTTAAAAATTATACGTGGATACAAACTTCTTCCTCTTTGCTTTATTTATTTTTGTCTTCCACACAGCCAAACTCATCTTATACTCAATAGCTAGGTAGATGTAAACGTTTATCAGAAGTCCAAGATAAAAAGCAGAGACAAGTAGCGAAATAGGAGAGAACCTTCTAAGTGGAGTTGTCATGGTAACGTCAATGATTTGCCTGCCACTTTTATATAATAAGGCTATCATTTGTGTTAAGTTGCTTAACGTCGAGTGATTGTGTCCACTTAGCTTGTGGATACCATTTGTAATATTACAATCATCACATCACGGTTTTACGAAAACAAATGAAGATAATTAATACAATCATTACTGATGCCAAACTGCTACTCGATGCCCATTCCTCATGCGTCATAATTAGCCTTCTTTCTCTCAGTTACAACTTACAATAACTATTATCTACTTTTCTTTTTTTACTAATTAGTTACTTTCTCTTTCCTAAAAAAAGAGGGAAAAGACTTTTATATGACCATAACATAACAACAATACAAGATTAAACTTCGTAGCAAAGTCTCAAACTTATAGCAAATTAACTTTATCAATAAATTAACGGGCAGATTTACCGAAACATTACAGAACAATTTGTTAAATACTAATAATTCAAAATATTCATTTATCAATGGGATATTTAAAACTATTTAATGATAAATTTTATTCGTTTACTTATTATAAAACATATGCTATTTAAGAATCAAATTGTGTAAGTTTAAGCATTAAATAATTCTTTAAAAATAGACTAAATTATAAGTTTATACAATAAATAATTATTTTGAAAAATATACTAAATTATACTTTTGGTCTCTTATAAATCCAATTGTAGTTTTTGGTCTTTTCTTTTTTAATTCTTCAATTTCAATTAACTAATTTTGTATTTTTTTTTAATTTTAGTCAAATAATTAAATATTTGTTTGTTAATTGTTAAAATTGTATCATTAACAATGACAGCATTAAATAGATGACGTAAAAAAGTTTTTAGACGTGTGGGTATTTTTTTTTTTTTTTTTGTAATTAGGAGGTATGAGGGGGTTTTTTTATTTGACACTCAACAAATTTATCTTTGACCTGATTAATCTATTTTAGAATAAAGTGATAGCTTCAATTATAACTCCATACTAACCAAACCCCAAAACCTTGATTAATTATTATATTATTTTAGGGTAAAGTGTGGATAATTTCATTGATGTATGCGTTATTTTTTCCAACACACTACAACCAGCTCAATGGGAAATGAATAAATTAATAGAGGCAATCAACGAGTTCAATGTTCTCGAGTAATGAGTACATATATATATATATATATATATATATATATATAGAACCCAAACTCAAGAGTCAAGACTCATTTGGATGATGATGGTCTTTAAAGTGTGTAATGTGTTGAAGGTCTATTTTCAGTTTGCAAGGTAAAAAAATATCAACAAAAATTATAACAACCTTTTGATACAACGTATAAGTAACAAATGGTTGCTGGCTTGCTGCAACTCAAAACTTGCATGGTTTGAAAGGGAGGTGAATTGGAAATTTGCAAAATAATAAATTATCTTTCCAAAAATGATTTTTTTAAAAAAAATAAAAAATTGCTAACGTGGTTTTATTATGTTTTTTTTTTTGTCTTTCAAATTTATTATATATAATAGTATGTAATTAATGACATTATAAAAAGGTTTTATGCACACTCTCTGTGAATATATTATTTACTCTGAATAATAAATATCTCTGTACATATATTTTAAACAACATAAAATGGTTTTAGAATTGAATGTTTTATTATTGGGTTTACAAAAATAGTTTATACAATTGTTGGATTGGATCAATAATAGTTGTTTTTTTTTATTAAATTCTTTCATTACTTAACATTATATTTTACAGAAAATTCAATGCACTACCCTTTTTTACCATGTTTATAAAAATTGAGAACATCTTCTATTATATTTTTTTTATCCTTAAGACGACACATGACTTCTCAAATTGTATTTCTATTTCTTTTTAATTCTCACCTTTTTATTTATTTTTATTTATTCATCATTTTAAAATAATATTAATTATTATTTTCCTTACCACACCCTATCTTGAAAAAGGATATAGAGAGCATAGATAAAATAAAATAAGGATTCAAAGGAAATTTCAATAAATAATTCTTACATTTTAATTATATTTCTTAGTTTATGTGGAAAACTTTAAATAATAGATCAAATTGATGTTTAAGCCAAAAGTGTATCTTGATTCAATTACTTTAAATTCATAATTTTTCCCTTAAATATTCAAAAGTATTGTGTTATTTTAATTTTCTAATATTGTTAAAAAATAATTTTGTGTTTAAATTTTTAATTTCTATTTTAAATTTTATTAAAATTTAAAAACTCATATAATACACAAAAGACTTGTTAATACATTTGCTAAAATTAAAATGCATAGGATACAAAAGGATCGGACATAATAAAATATGAAATTTCTGTAAAAGAATTGCTAATATAACTAAATATTTTTCAACAAATAATTAACTTAACATGTAATGCTATATCTTTGGAGTTAGTTATCGGTACAAATTTATATAATCAATTAGAGATGAATATCTTGTAATATTCCAAAGACTGAGGAATATTCTTCTTCTTCTCTTATTCGGAGTGTCAAAACCAGGATGATTGACTTGTGACCAAAGAATACTAATGAAAGCGATGAGCTAACTCCCCAGAATGATGGGTTAATATAATTTAGATCTATGGTCCAATCACACTTACCTTGCAAAACGAAAATTATATATATATATATATATATATATATATATATATATATATATGAATTATGACTAGGCATATTCATGTACAAGTATCAAATGATAACCTCTAATCTCCAGAGATATGTTTGGTAAGTATTTTAAATTAGTTTTTAGTTTTTTTTTAATTATTTGAAATGCTTGTTTATCCAATCCTGAGCTTCGTCAATAGGCGTCCAATCCTGGGACAAAAGTAGGGTTTACTGTGTTTGGTAAGTCATTAAAATAATTTATAAACTAGCTTGATTAATATATAAGTTGGTGTGTTCAAAATAAACTTTTGTTTATTTTATGAGTATATTTTTGTAGTTTGTAATTGTTTTTTAGATTGTTTCCATTGGTGTTTTAGCTTTATATGAATTTTAAAATGTAATTTATCTTTTATACTCAACACCTATGTTTTTTCGTCTAAAGGTGATTTGTCCATCGTTAAAATTTAGAATATTATTAATTTGCTACTTTTTTTTTATATAATTTTAAGAGATTAACAATGATGCATTGACACTGTAAAATAATACTGACATCCAATCAAAAAATAAGATTCATTTCATGTTTAAGATGATTTTATAAAAATAAATAAGCTTATATTATATATTATAATTTGTGATTGAATCAATGTTAACAGTATTTTTAATCTAAATTATTGAATAATAATATAAATAATGTTTTTCTTTACTTTTAATAATTGTCATCTTCTACACAAGTGACTGGCAGTAAAAAAATATTTGTGGCTTTGATACCACAACAAAGTGAATCAATCTAAGTCTTGAAAGAGTTATTTAGTGTTGTAAACATATCACCTGTGCATGTCTAGTATTCAACGGTGGAAGAAGTTACATGGAATCAATTCCTAGTTGAAAATTTTATGATTTGAATGACCGTAACTATGCTTAAAGTTGGGGTTTACGTGGCTTAATTAATTTGTTCCCCTATAGAAAAAGACATCTAACTGTCTACAAATAATAACGAGTTGAAGTGGGGAACCCAACCCCACCAATTATTGTTCTAAAATGATTCTTCTTCAGCCACCGAAAATGAAATAGTGGTTATAATGGTCATCAAAAGTTAGTGTAAAAATATAAATGGTACGAAAATATTGGAAATTAGCTCGCGTGAGTTAAGTGGGGATAAAAGCGAACAAGCATTCTACGTTTGCTGAAAAAAATTGTTGGATGGGCTTCGAAAGAGTTGACCTAATTTTTAACAAACCCACTCAGACATTCACAAAGGACCTCCCTAGTCTTTGTTTTACTATCCGAGAAACACCATAGTCATTTAATTTGTTTTTATTGGTATAAATTTTTTCTAACTGAAACTAAACTATTGATGTAAATATTGAAAATATATATTTATAGTTTATAGAATGATATTAATAGTATGATCCAGTGACAGTGTATATTAATTTTTCATACCAAATAAAACATCTGTTAGTGTGACATTATATTATTAGCCTAATATTACTAATTATTTTATTTCATGATACAAAATTTACATTAATTAAAACTTTTGGTTTTTAATCTTACAAAATCACTTTGCACGATCCATATAGTCAATCTTATCTAGTGGGATAAAACTTTATTATTATTGTTCCATAAAATTTACATCAGTACAGATAAATTTAATACATGAATTTTTTTTCTTTGTAGTGAAAAGAAATAAACATGTATTGTGCAACAAAAACCAGTGGCCACTACTCATATATTATTATTGAAGATCTTATTTCGACTAGTGGTGACATTAAGGATGAGTTTATTTAATTTTTTAAAAAAAATTAAAATAAGTATTTTTTAAGAAACAAATATGATTTGTTTTTTAAAATAAGTAAAAAAATATAAAGTTTTAAGAAAAAATAATATAGACAACTAGACTAATAAAACAAAAAAGATATTTATTTTATTAAAATAAGTACTTATTTCAACAAATAATAAGTTAATTTGTTTAAACTTATGTGTTGAAATAATAGCTTATTTTAATAAAATAAAAAACTTTCTATTTTTTTGCTAGTCTAAATTATTTCTCCTTAAAAAATAATTTTTTGTTTGTTTTAATAAGAAAAATCATATTTATTTTAAAAAAATGCTTATTTTAAAGTTTTTTTAAAAGTTTAAATAAACTCATTCAATAAATTTAAACAAATTGGTCCTAAAATGATATATAAACAGAAATAAGTTCACCTTATAAGTTAGTTTTATAGAATTAAGTTAGATCTAATCCTATATTTATAAAATAATATCAGAATTTATTCTAACAATCTATTATTATTGGACTTATAGTGTCACCTGTTATAGAGTCATAATTTTTTAAAAAACCCAATATTTTATTTCTTACTCAGACAACTAATTTAAGAACATATGAGAAATTCTTTCGGATAGAAAATATCATATAATCCAAACCTATTGTTAAGTCAAATAGTTTTTTAAAATACGTTTAGATTTTGGACAATTGGGCAATTTAGTGTAATTTTCTGTTTAAAGAGAAAATGAAAAATGCAGTGCCGCAAAAGAAAAGAAAAAATGACTACGGGTTTCAAGGTAATACTTGATGTAAATAAATAAAAAAGAAAGTGAGGTATTATTTGCTGATGCCACTTTCCAATGCACAAAACTACTAACAAGTTGATCACTAGTCCCATGTCAATTTTTCTATAAAGATTAATTTTAACTATCGGTTTAAATTGATTTAGATCCCACTAATTTGGATTTGGAAATGTGCTCACCAAACGAGAAGAAATGAGATTCACACATCTAGTGAGACTTATATAAATTTTACCCAATAAAAAAAATATGTCAAAAAAAGAGTATAAGAAAATGTATTACTAACATTTCTCATGCCCACGTAGCTAGTTACAGAACCTTCCCTGCCACGCTCCCCAAATTTTAACAAATT
This sequence comes from Glycine tomentella, assembly GCA_007407185.1. NCBI lineage: Eukaryota > Viridiplantae > Streptophyta > Magnoliopsida > Fabales > Fabaceae > Glycine > Glycine tomentella. The sequence continues at coordinate 85,357 of PYAF01002933.1, read as the reverse complement.
AAAAACAAATGTTCCATACAGGAGAATCTATATATATATCCTCTCGGAGCTTGAAGAGTAGATACGAAGAAAGTAACTAATAAGGTAGATACCAAGAAAGTAAGGTAACGTGGCTACTTTAGTTTAAGTATATTTCCTTTATGGTATATGTTCATCAATCCTGTTTTTCTATTTCGAAACCTACCCTCTCATTCATGCCAGTAGTCACGTCCTTTTTAATGTAATTTTGTGATGCGCATACTGAATGGATTGATTGAGAGATAAGTCACATTTATTAACATGTTTAAGTATAACTTGTGAGATTTTTTAGTTAAAAAGTTAAAACATAACGTTTAATAACTCAGAAACTTGTCCCAAGAAATTATGAATGTTATAGTTGTAGTTGAAATATATATTAAATAATTTGAACCTTCAACTATTACATCACCCTAAATATTTCATAGAAATATGTTTTTGCAAGCACTTTGGTTTTTAAGAGAAATTACTTTACTAGCATTATTTTCTTTTACGTATACTTAAGGCAGGAAATAGATCTAATTGTAGCTAATTAGTGGTACAGCTTATATTATATTTTATTTCGTACGTGCATTGCATATCTAAACTTCATTTCTTCTTCTTTTCTTTCACAGGTCCCCTTGGAATCTTGGTGAGAACTTTAGTATCCAATGTGTTGAACAATCTCTGCACGTCTTGGTTTCCTTTGCTTGCTAGATAATTCACCTCATATTCATATCTCTCATACATAATGGGAAGGGTCACCAGGCAGAGGAACACTATACAAGAAAGATATAGCAGATCAACAAATTGATAACTACGTTCAATTAATTAGGAAGCTTGATACATTGATAATAAAATGAAATTGGGATCTCACTAATATATAGAAGATTCAAAGTGGTAAAGTAATTCCCAATGGCTGACATGATCCATAGACCCGCAATTGTCTGAATTTTCAATGACATAATGTCATCTAACAATTATTAAGAAAATAATCTGACAAGAAATGTGAGAGTAATTGAAAATGGTTTCTCAATACCATAAAGAAGAGAGTGAGGTCTTTCCCAGTTGAAATGTCATAAAATCTCCTCAAGAACGAGTTGAATTTTTGGAACAAGAATCTAAAGGTGGGTTCGGGGATTTGAAAATCATAGATTTGTGGCAGGTTCCTGCAAAGAAACTTAATAATCTTGCTCCACAAATAATAAAGAAAGCTTATAAAATTATGGACTGCATAAATTAATGTATACAAAGTGTAAGATTATACATTACCATGTGATAAGTCCAGCTGCATTATGCCATACGAATAGGATGAGCATAATGGCCATGAGGATATGACAAAGTAGAGTAAGAAAATTGTATTCGACCACTTCAAAGAGGAACCAAATGATGGAGAACCCAGCTACCATTGATGCCGATGATATCTTGTCTTTCCATAGCAATATATCAGCAACTGCAAAATCAGATCAATCTTAATTATCACAGAAAAGGACTTTAGAAAGAAAGATACGTTTTTCTACATTTGGTCTTTGCAATATAAATGACCAAAAATGCATCCAATTATGGTTTGAGTTTACTGCATATTCGGTTATCTTGAGAAAAACCCTCAAAACAACACTTCGGATAAAAGTAGGAAGATTTTCTACCAATCAATATAAACCCTAAAAGTACACGAATAAAAATAAAAAGTAAAAGTACAATAAATGTTTTTTTTTCTAACAAAAACTTATCAGTTTAAACACTTAAAATGAAACCCAAAGACGAATGTTAACATTATCCTTAAATTTTCAGATCCTCCATGTTAGAATTTAGAAACAAAAATTAAGTCGTAGAAAAAAAAGTGGTGAACTTGCTAAAATATCTTACGCTTTCCTCCGCCAAGGACTGCATGTAGTGGTCTTTGACGGTCTAACAATCCTCGCCTCTGTGCAGGCTCACGGGAACGGATTGGCATGGTTACTGTTCTGTTATGTGATAAAGGGGGTGTCCGGCGGTATCACCGGTGGTATTTATATGTAGGACCTGACTCTTCCCAGTTGGTCTATGGTAATCAGACCAACGACAGAAGACGAGATCACGGACACGGGAGCAATGGGGGGTGCTGTGTGTGCCGTGTGGGATCGAAAGAGGAGGGCCAGGATCAATAGTGCGTACCTTTCCCCGTCGAGTGCTTCTGCCTTATAACCTTTTGTCTGGGCCGGAAATTAGGCATTCTGTCTCCGGGATTGTAGCCGTCGAGTCCTCTCTCCTTGTGCCTGAGGATCAAGGGTTATCGGCCGGTAACTGCTCCTGCGTCATCAAGGGGAATCCCTGATTGCTCGGGTTCATTAATAGGGAGGATATGGGATCGTATCCGTAACAGTTACAAATTTGATGATCGAAATTATCTTCCTAGTGTTAATTTGTTGATTCTTCTGAACCAAGTTCCTAGCACTGTTGTGATTTTATGCGTCGTCATGGTACCAACTTATATGTAATGCACGAAAGGATATTATGGTTCTAAGTTTTGTAACCAAGAAATTTAATTAACTCGTTCCATGGAGGAAAGGTATGGCTTTGGCATGGTTTTCAAGTTTTACTTCCTCGTGCCCACACATGATTTAAGATAAATTGTTAGCGTCTCACTATGTCTAATGCTATGTTGTTGTTTTTTTATATTTTTATTAAGACTTTTCGTGGGAATCTTATCTACACCTGAGAAAGACGGAGACTTGTGATGCTTGTGCTCGATGCAAATAGTTTGCATATGATATATACAAAATAGTACAATTATATATAGTTTGCATATTATATATACAAAATACTACAATTATGAAAAGATTAATTTTTTTCTTCTTCAATATAGCTGTAATATATAACGCTGCAATTTTAGATCGATGATAATAACAATGTCGTCGTGTGTGTTTTTCACAACCATATAACTGTGTCTCACAATCATTCTACTCATAAAACTGGTGGAAAGAATTCATACAGGGAGTAGGATATCCTCAAACGGCTTCATGATGATTTGTCATGACTTGCTAGTATGTAATAAAGGAAAATTCTATTTTTATAATAAAGGAGGTGAAAACATTTCTAAACATGATGAATGAGTTTTTATAAAAGATCTTTTAAGATATACATATTATTTAAAATAATTTAAAAATTTATCAAAAAATAATTTAAAATCTCAATTTAAAATCTAAAGATTCTCAATATATTTTAATGAATCATCAGTTAATTGTCATGATGGACCATTAGTCATAAAGTACAATACCGGTATGCGAGAGTTATTAATTTGGACGTGCTTTTAAACTTTATTAATTTCAAGATTTTTGAACTAAACCCACATATTTTTCGTTGTTGCTATTTACACCTCAATATTTTGTAAGTACACCCTCATACTCCATTTCTACCTCTCAATTATCCATTTTACCTTTTTTCTTAGAGAAATACACTCATTTTGCTTCTAGAAATGTCTTTCTATAATTACATATACTTATTCCATAAATATATCTTCAAAACTATGATTCATTATTTCAGAGATACACTTTCAGAATAGATATATATTTTTTAATAAAATATCACTTAAAAATTAAGATGATTGACGATATTTTATTAAGTGATATTTTATTAAAATATATGACTCTTCCAAAAGTATATTTCCAAAATTTATAAATCATAGTTCTGTAGATATATTTCTAAAAAATAAAAGGGGCATATTTTTTTAATAAAAAAATATAATGGATAATTGAAAGATACAAAGAGGAGGAGTGTACTTAAAAATGGAGTGTAAATAGCAAGATTCTTTTTTAATGCATGTTGCTATTTTCATCTCCGGTTATTTTCAAAAACTAATGAAAAGTCCAAATTACCCTCCTCTCATCACCTTATAAGGCTACAACCCCTCCCCCTTCCTGTTCCTCTGCCCTCCTCACTTTCTGAATTGTGATTCCGCAAACACCCACCCAACCCCATCCCTTCTCACTTCCTTTCTACTTCTCCCTTCATCCGGGTCCATCAGCCATTCTTGCCGCCAAAGCTTGACGTCAAAGTCGAAGAAATCCTTACTGTCTTTTACTGTTTACATTTTAATTAATTTAATTATTTTTTGATAATATCTTATGTTAAGGGTAGAATTTAATTGGATCAAAATAAAAAATTAATAAAATTGAATATTAAATTATAATTATAATTTTTAAAATAAAAAATTAAATATCTCTATCTTAAAACAAAGATATCAAAATTAGAAACTGGAGAAGATAGAGAGATTAAAATTTTATTTAAGCCAAGAAAAATTGTCCATAAAAGCAAGCGGTTTTGATTTTTCACATTTTTTTTCTTCGGACAAAACAGTAAACATAATCATAAAGAAAGCTCAAAATGTTGATTATCCACCATGTTGCACATTTCACATCGCCGAAAGTCATTCGGCCTTCAGCGTGACATGCTACAGAATCTCTTAATTTAAAAAGTATCGTAATACAACATAAGAATTTTTACAATGTTTGAACTGCATATTTAATGATGTTGTTTAGTTTGCATTGAAAACTCCAAGTCTCCAACACTTTTTCTGGAGAATAAGTCTCCAACACTTAAAAATCCTAAATTCTTTATCAGAACCAAATTACTCGAGATCATTAGTTATGAAAACATTACGTGTTTAAATTAATATTTGTATAGATAATTATTGGAAATAATTCAAGTCTCATATCAGTTAGAAATAGTGTTAAATCAGATTATATAAGTGTTGAACAATCATTTTTCTACGAGTTAACTTTTGAAATTGAATTAGATCAAAATTCATTCTAAGATGGTATCAAATCTTATTTTTTGGAGAACTCCCACCTTATGAACTAGCTTTTGAAGATTAAGTTAAGCTCACATTCTAAAAATAAGTTTATCTTAAAATAAAAATAAGAGCAGGGGATGGGATTTGAACTCCTTTTCGTGTCTTACCGGTGATGAGAAGGCACGCTATCACAGTGATTGCTCAGTGGCTTATATCATGTCGTTGGCATTCTGTGGTATTAGGAGCCACCTAATTTCTTAATTTGTTTGATGTTCATTGATTTAGCTTAATAAAGTTTATATTTCTTATGAAACAATTATAGTCCTCGACAGTCAACATGATAACCAATATGCACTTATATTTAAGTACTATTCATAAAACTTTCTCGTAAAAAGGTTATGAATTATGATACTGTGTAGTATAAAAAAGAACCTCGTGGCTTCTTTTTCTTCTTCTTTTTTCAAATAATAATATTTCTATAATTAGGCTCACTAGTCTCTTGTCTGGCAATGCCTATACCAAACTCTTGCAAACTTACGGGTGATAAAAAATCATCAACACGTCTTTGATCTACCAAGAGTTCAACATAAATCCTCTAGTCAAAATGTAATCACGCATGCATATATTTAATAATTTTCTTCTGATAATTATCAATACTTGTTAATATAGCCATGCGATTAATTAATTAATTAATAATGCGATAATTATGTGTTTATGCTTTGTGAGCTTCAACAGAAAGGGAAATTTCTAACGTAACACTGTTTACATTATGAAACTCGTATAATAATTTATTCAATTTTTATTTTTACATTTTATATTGATGCAACTTATAAATGATTAAGCAGACACGTTTCTTTCATAATGCTGGTGCCAAACCTATACGGCTATAACTCCCTAGCATGACCTGAGTCAAATAACTATAATCTATTAGCAACGAATACACAATAAAGCAAGGGGATCCTCCGCAAAATCATGATGATAGTTAAATACATGGCCCCAACTTTAGCACTAATCCCCAACCACATAGTACTTGGCCATTGATGAAATTGCTTTTATGGTAGTCAGCATCATCGTCCTAAGGTCAGGTAAAGTTTAGTGTTTACACAAAAGTAATATTAGATTCTGTCCCATACCAAGCTCCCCCTCCCACTATAAATAGTGAAGAGAGGCACACCCTTATGCATCCATGTGTGACACAATCTTAATTAAGAGTCCCACCCTTCTTAGTCTCTCTTTGAAAATGAAGGCCTCATATGCAACATTGTGCATCATGCTTACTTTGCTTCTTCTAGGTCAGAGTGAGTTGTTGTGTATGGCAGCAGTGACGTGTAACGCGTTGCAGCTGAGTGCATGTGCAAGCGCCATCACGTCCTCAACCCCTCCTTCAGCTGTTTGCTGTAGCAAACTGAAGGAACAGAGGCCTTGCCTTTGCCAGTATTTGAAAGACCCGAACCTCAAGAAGCTTGTTAACTCTCCCAATGCTAGGATGGTAGCTAATGCATGTGGTTCCCCATTCCCCACTTGCTAGAAAGAATTCAGTATTTCACTAGTCTCTCTCAACCCAACTACTAGTTTCATTTATATATAGGAGCATCTTATGATGTTTTTTTCTGTGTAATGTATTCTGTTTTTGCTTGGGGTCATCAAGTGGGACAGGTCCTCTGCTTGTCCCTCAGTTTGGTGTGGTCGTGCTACAACAGTGTGTGTCCTTTGTCAGTTGTTGCCTTGTTGGAGAATTTGATCTTTTACTACGTCTGCATCTATTAATGAATATGCATGTGGTTTGCTGATTCTGAGCGCTCAGCTTTTACTTGGTCCATCGCTCCATCGTACAAGCTACAACTAATTTCTCTTAACTTGTCACGACTCTTTCTGTGAGATTATATTATAATTAAATCTCTTTACATAACCAGTTATGACTTATGAGACAATCATTTCATTAATTTCCTGTTGAAGTAATAAGTAGTATTACAGTAAAGCTGTTCGTACTTGAATTTCTGGTTAGTTTTTGTGTTAAATCTCTATAGTACACTACTATAAAATAAACCAAAAACCAAACAAAAACTATATATGTCATCCAATAGTTTTACAGTTTTATTTAATAATAAATCACTGTTAATAGTATTTTTAAAATAATTATACTAAAAAACAATAAAATTATTATTATACATAATAAAAATGTGATTAAATGACATCGTGAAAACTGTCGATACATAATCTTGTTAGTTGTTTCTCTATATATAAAAGTGTCAGATGCTGTGTACAACGTATGCAAGAGAAAGGTGTGTAAATAACTAGTGTTTTGTCTTTGAATTAGTGCCTAAATTGGGAAAATGAATAAGTAATTAGGGGTAAATATAATTTAGCAAAAGAAAAAGATGAGAATAAATTTGTGTCAATTACTATGCATAGCTATTTGCTAGCTCGGTGATATCTGGTCGTTTTTTCTTCTTATGCCACGACATTGCATTTTGTATCTCTTCTAATTATAAGAAATAAGAGTTAAAATAACGTTAATAAAATTGATAATAATAATAATAATAATAACTTTTAAACATTCTAATGTTTAAATAAAGGGAGTGTTTAAAATTGAAGATTTCTCTTTGCTGAATTAACTGGTATAAGTTTATCACCTTTATCTTTCTAGACTTATTGTTTGAAGGGAAAAGAAAAGAATTTTTTTTTCTACAAAAAAGAAAAGAATATAATAATAGTGAATGGAATGAAACTTACAGAAATATATTTTTATTTTTGTCCCTTTTTATAAGATAAAAGAAATTATATAGTTAGTGTAAAACTAAACAATGAACCAAGGGTAGGTTTGTATTTTTTAAAACAAAATATTGTTTAAGTTTATTTTGTGATAATTAGATAATATAAAAAAGTCCTAATAGTATTATTTTAGAATTTAAAAAGAAAAGATTAAACCATAGAAGTTTTTTTTCTTCTTAAAAACTTGTCCCAAGTTATCCTAAAATGTTCACGAAAGTGTTCCTACAAAACCCAACAGCGATCTATCTGTTCCTTGCCTACCCAAACCAAAGACTTGCCTCTCCCCAGATAGATATCCAACCGAAGGCATTATTGCCTGTCTCCTTCACTAGCCTCCCTTCTTTCACTGTCAACCGTCAGAAAACATATTGCATTTTTTTTATCAGGATAAATTTTATTTTATTTTATCAGGAACATATTGCATTTAAATAAGCCAACATATCATGCACATCATAATGATAATACAGTAATAATAATACAATCCCAAAATATCTAGATATTTAAATTTTAGGCTCCGACGTATCAGATTTCAGCCCAACAACTATTTGATAGAAGCCAATTAATACCAAATTCAAATATCAAGACTGAGTAACCTTACTCGTATAACAATTTTTTGCAACAAAATTTATGCACATTCATTTTCTATCTCCATCACCCGTTGTCTTATCACACATTAAGATTACTCATCAAGATATTAAAAAGAAAAAAAAAATATCATCACCACACAGCAGGAAAGTGAGTCTAGTTAATCGGCCCTTCACTATTGAAAACTCGACTAAAAAGGCTTTATATGAAATGTACAAGTTTAGAAAGAGCATCTCCAATTAAGTTTAAGAACTAGTTCATACTTTACGTTATGAACACCATTGGAGGAGGAAGGTAACATGATTTCCAACTGTAAGAATTAGTTCTTATATAAACAATTAGTTCTTATGATTAAAATAAGATTTTATGAGATAGATAATAAGTCAAGACACATTTTAAGTTCTTAGATAATTGCATCGTTAAAGGACGAGCCTTAACACATCAATAAAGTTGTATCTTGATGATTTGTTAGTCATGAATTCGATTCTGAAAACAATCTCTTTACATATGTAAGAACAAGACTTTGTTCAATATCTCTCTCCCTTATCTTAGCATATCTAGAAACCTATGGACAATGGGATACGTAAATGATTGCATCATTAGATTAGAAAATTACTAGAGTTCTTAAACTTCAAGTACATCATTGGAGATGCTCAAGCTAATTTCTACTTAAACAGCACATGCAAGTGAGACATTAACACTAAAAGCATGCATGTAGCTGGAGGATGCAAGTTTCAAAACTTTAAAACTAGAAGATTGGAATATATTAATTAAACCACCACCATACTACTACCATCCACGACCATCTATCATATATTTCAAGCATTCTCCTATTACAGCATAAATACTATATATTCATCCATTAATACAAGAACAAGGTTTCGAAAACACTATTCCTCCCTAGTCCCTTATCCCCCGACACCCCTTATACAGAAGCAAAAAGAGGACCACCAAAATTGAGTAAATCAGTCCAAACAAAGAAATCACCATTCAGGCCTTATCAGAGTCAGGACCTTGGTGGTGGTGGTGGTGGTGGTGTTGCGTGGCCAATCCAAGCCCTTCATTGCGGTGCTTCTCCCAGAAACCAGTGTCAGCCTTGGAGTGTGCCCAATAGTACAAAATGGCAGTCAACATAGACAACAAGGTCAAGGCAGCTCCAGCAGCAAACACACCCTTGCGTAGGGTAGCACAAGACAAATCGTGCTTCAACAAATACCCTCTGTACTTTGTGTGGTATGCATTCCTCGCAGACCCTGCTAACAGACACGCCTCTGCCGCCAAAAAACTAATCCTGATTTCACAGTATTAATTAATAATTGAAACAACAAATTAATCAAATCTTTCCAATTTTACACTTCAATTTTGTCTTCTAACAGCAAAATGCACAATCAATTCACAAATGATGTAGCTGAAGTGAAAGTGAAAGTCTATTTAGTAATCTATGGCTCAAAATTATGTTCATAGGGATTTGATTGTTTAGATGCGTAATTAAAAGAGCGAGTAGAGGAGGGTTACCATGAGAGGATGAAGGAAAAGATGGCGCAAGTGGCGGAGCAACCGGAGACGAGGCCTTTGCCGCAGCAAAGGCATCGGGTGACGCCGTTAAGGACGGTGTGGCTGAGGAGCAGGAGGGCGACGGCGGCGAGGCCGTAGACGGTGGAAGCGTCGGTGGTGTAAACGCAGAAGGTTCGGTCGTCGTACTCGTCGGGGACCACTTTGGCCTGAAAGGGAATCAGATTTCAGAGCTCAATTACGAGAGGAGAGAGAAAGAGAGGGGGTAGGGTTACCTCGCTACGACGTCGTTCGGCCCCAACGGCAAAAACGAAGGCTATGAGATGCAAAGCGATGATGAGAACTAAAATGGTTACAGAAACGGCCATGATTTTCCCCTCTACTTGTTTCTGCTTCTCTCTTTCTTTCTCTCACTCACTTTCACTTCACTCCACTCTCACTGCCTTCTCTTTTTTTTTTTTTTGTTTTATTTTTGTGCTCTTTCTTATGTTATGTCTTTAGCTCTTCCACACTCTCTTTAGTTCCGGCTTTTCGTGAACCTAATTCCTCCTTTTCCTTTTATTCTTACTTCTCAAGTTCAAACTCCTTTTTTTCTTGGTTCATTGTATTTGCAAATATTTCCTTTTTTAATAACAATGATAAAACTATAATTTTAGATATTTATATATAATGTATGAAACAAAAATATTATTTTTATCATTGTCTTCATAATTGTTTTGAAATGGTAAATAATATAAAAATAAGATAGTATTGTTTTAATTATTAATACAAAATGTGTGAACCATTGTTTTTTATTCTTTATTTGTTATTAAGACTATAAATGCGTGTTGAATTCACGTTAAATTATCCATGATCACATTAAAATACTAAAACTAATGTTATTTCAAATAAATGTTTGCTTGTTTGATTTTATATTTAGCATTTTGATTTAACGTCTCTCCACATATAACGGATGACAATGAGTCAATATTAAATAGCTTTGTAATGCTTTTTCTTTGTTTGCTCATTTGGACATGACTTTACCAATTTAAATACATTTCTAAAGCAATTGAGGAATTGTTTGAGTTTAACATTTACTTTGAGCTAAAGCAATTTTAAGTAGCTTATGTATTAAATTATTTTTTAATTAAGATGAATTTTGTATAATCAATTCAAAAATTAATTTTATGACCACTTACTCAAAAAAATCTTTTAGATAACGTGTAAAGTGAGAAAAATAAATATTTAAGGGATTAAAAAAAGTAGTAGCTTTTCTTTGTTTTGTTTAGGCTGCTTTGCGCGAGGTTGAGTTTGGGATTGGCATTTGTGGAGGCTAGTGTAAAAGTTTGTTTTGCTTTGAGTCATTGTTTGAAAAGAAATAATGAGATATACCCAAAAAAAATGATGGGCTTTGGATACACTGTGTGGAAGTACAGGGAAGATTGGTGAGCTTGAGCACTAATACTGCCGTAGACTGAAATCATGTGACGACAAATCAAGAAGATGGTCGTGGGACCCACCTAGATAATTCATTATTCAAGTGGTTTAGGGTGGGGCCCATTTACTGCGATCCATAACTGTGAATCAAAACGAAAATAGCTGGAACATGGTTGTCTGGTCGGAGCGGCGCTATCCTTCACTGTCACTGGATTAAGGTAAGGTTGCCCTGTTTTTTGGCTAAGATTTTTTAACGACGATAATGAAAGATAAATAACAAAATTAGTAAGCACTCAAATATATTGGAGTGTAGTTATTGTAAATTTTGTCATATTTATTTTCATTTAATAAATAAAATTTAATTTTACGGATAAAAAGATATATTGTACTCCGCAAATGAGTATTTTATTGATTAAAAAATTAATTCAATTTCTATGTATTATATGTAATTAATTAAAATGACCTTTAGGGTAACTTTTAAAATATTATACATTACATTCTAGTTACAAGCACACCTTCAAAAAGGAAAAAAAGAAAAAAATAAGCAAGCACACGCTTCATAACAAAAACTTGTCGTGTGCAGAATTCACCCGTGAAAAGTGTCAAAAAGTTTTCACATATTATATTTACAATTACTAAAACGACAAACGGCAAATGCACGAAGAAACGCCCGTCTTGTGGAGACTTTGACCGTATTGCCCCCCCCGAAAAAAAATTATTTACCTGAATGTCGCATAAACAGTAAATTTTATCAGAGTGTCACGCATTCTATTTCGTTTGTCAGTCCAGCGAAACACGTGATGGACCTTTTCCTCTAAATTTCGAGCGTTTTGACATATCGTACGTCTCCATCGAACATTTCTATCAAAAGTTATGACCGTTTGAAGTTTTGAGTTTTTTTTCCATTGTCACGTAATTCGTTGGGCTCTTCAGGAAAATACTTCCTATCTGCCACGTGTCCATGTAATTCGCTGTACTCCCCAACGAAATATTCCTTGTCTGCCACGTGTCCACGTAATTCGTTGGGCTCCCTAGCAAAATACTCCCTGTCTGCCATGTGTCCATCACGTATTTTGATGGACTGACAAGCGAAATAGGACGCGTGGCACTCTGGTAAAATTTACTGTTGGCATGACATTCAGGTAAATAATTTTTTTTTGGGCAGTACGATCAAGGTCTCTTGTCTGTGGCCACATACACACCATTGTCGTGTATTGTTCTCTATGCATTTTAGAGTATCTTCAATGGGAGATATCCAGTTGAATTCCTTAAGCAATTTTTTGTGATCCTTGCAGTATTTTTTGTAGTCCCCACAATATTATGTCATTCCTAAAGAACTCAGCTAATATTTTGCTCTAATGCAAGAAATTGTAAGGAACTCAAAAAAATCTACATATTTATATTTTTTTAATAAAACTTAACATTTTTTAAATTTTCATAAATATAAATTAAAATAAATAAAACAAAATGCGTAACAATATAAGATAAAATTTTACATAATAATAAATAATTAAACACAATAACACAATAACACTTTGATAATTATACTGATTGAGATTCATTTCAAAGAAAATAAAAAAGATTGAGGATAGATTGGAACACAAAAAATTAGAATTGTAACTTGCATTGCAAAGAAGCAAAAAAAAAATTACCTATATTTATAAACAAACATTCAACCGTTATTTTCCTCCAACGGTTATATTTTGTTAAACAATACTTTTTTTTGTTTGCATTTATTTGTTAACGACTCTTTTCATTTTTATTTTGTATCCAACGAATTTTTTTTGTTATTGTGTGCATCATAATATTTGCCATTAATCAACAAAACCCACTCAAATAAGCAAAAACCCATTAATCAATGCGTCCATCCAGAAGCTTCCCTAAATGAGCACACACGATCCCCTCTCTCTTCTTGTCTTCACGAAATCCTCCACAGTCACGCGTTCTGCTCTCTGCTCTCTCCCTTCTCCACTCACCAAACACAACCCTCTCATCTCTTCCACTCAGCCTCTACCCTTGACAATCACTCACAAAAATGCATCCCCTTCCGCTCTATGCTCTTTCCCTTCTCCAATCATGAAACACGTCCATCTTTTCTTCTCCACCCACTCCAAAAGCTTTGAGAACGCGAACAACAGGAAGAAGAAGAAGAAAGACCGTCGTCGTCGGGATCGTCGTCGCCTTGGGGGTCGTCAGGGTCATTGTTGCCGTCGTTGTCGCCTTCGAAGTCGTTGGGGTCGTCGTCGCTGTCACTGCTCTCTTCTTCACGGTCAATATTAGTTTCATTTTTTTGCAACTATTCATCTTCCTCTTTTGATTCATCAATTTGATGTGCATGTGATTGAGAATAACGGAAATAGGGGGTTTCACGTCAAAATAATATTTTTTAATTGGGGAGAAACGATTCCTTATATAAGAAACCCAAATTCCGCAGAAGAAATAAATTCCGCCACGTCATTGTGCTCCAATGCAAGAGAAATTCCAAGAAACGAATGTTTAACCTGAGAAATCCACGAAAATGTTTGCATTGAAGATGCTCTTACTAACTCATTTCAATTCACAATAAAGTGAACGGTTATGTTAATCTACAAGTATCATTGTAGGGGCAAATAATGTCCTTAGAAATCTTATCAATTACATTTTATAAAAGAATTTGCGAAAAAAAAATCATTTTATCTATGTATATTATTTTTTAAGGGATTATTATTAAGTCATGTCCCCGACTATGGTCCGTTTGATTTGACTGTGTGTTTGGAAACAACTCTAATAAATCCAAATTGACATGAATTTTTACCAGCAAAAGCATCAGCGTAACATTTGATGTGAAAATTATGGCATACCGGGTACGTGCGTTTAAAATACCAACCTAAACACGTTGGAAGGAAT